>JACXGM010020724.1:0-17643 GCA_016801145.1 Umbra pygmaea | reverse complement strand
TGCATTTCAGAGTTAAGCTTCAGAAATACTCGTGAAAATGTAGCTTGCTTGGACGCTACCGCACTACTTGATAAATAAAATAGCTTCACTACTGTAAAGCTATTTGATTCAGAAAACAGTTACGCTACGACCACGCTACTGAGAAATGTAATTAAACTAGTAACGGCGCTACTTGTAGCGACGCTACTGCCCATCACTGAAAATAAATAAACAAAAAAAACAATACCAGTCTAAATGGAATATAGAAATTGATTTGACTTATGTCCGGTCAAATGGGAGCCTCTGCAAGCTGTTAAAATAAGAAATAAATGTCTCCAATTTATCCAGAAATTTTGAATATGATTTCCTTAAGGAATATTTGATTTTCACAAGTTGCAGGGAAGATATAACGTCATTCAGCCACTGAGAAATTAAGAGAGGCTGAGAAGATTTCCACTGCAACAAAATCCTACATAAAGCTAGTAGTGATGTAAGGGCCACAATATCTGCATTTTTATGATTTAACGAGAGCAAGTCGTCTGGGACCCCAATAACAGCTATCAGGGGTCATGGTGGCAAGGGGATTTTAGGTGCTTCAGAGAGAATTTTGAATATAAAGTACCAATAATTTCTCAGTTTAGAGCATAGAAAAAACATATGATAGAGGTCACATGGGGAGGCATGGCATCTGTTACACACGTCCATCACTGTTGGGTAGATTTTAGACCGTCTGGACTGGAAAAGTGAATTCTATGAACCACCTCAAATTATAACGTCTGAGACGGGCACAAAATGTAGTAGAGCTTACTGTACCAGCCGCGGTCGGTGGATCTTAATTGGGGAGGACGGGCTCATATTACGCTCGGAACCGGAGTGAATGGAATGGTGCGCAACGAACAAAACCAATTGTTTTTTTGATTTGCACACATTCCATTCACTCCAGTTCTGAGCGTAATACGAGCCCGTCCTCCCCAATTAAGATCCACCGACCGCGGCTTTACTGTACGTACACACCGCCACAGACTTGAGCTTCCAAAGTTACCGGAAGTCATTCATTTTCAATGGAAGCCAGCTTCTCTCAGCTGCAAGGACCGGCAAATCAGTTGGTGTCGTGTTTTGGGCGTTTTGGGCGTATTGAGCGACCAGAGCGTCAAGCAGAAAAGTTGAAGTTTGCTCAACTTTATGGTAATGAGTTAAGACGCAGTTCAGCGGCTAACGACCAGCAACCAATCGAAATATAGACATCCTTTGCGCTGGCTGATCCCAGAGAAACATTCGATGTAAACTTTTGTTCTAACCAAAACAATAAAGCAGCACCAAACACAACAACTTCGCGATGATCCATAATGATCCAGTGATACACATATGAGGATGAGTTCAACTCTTATTGGAAATATGTTCCCTCGATTTAAGCGGGAATGCAATTCATTTGCTCACGATATATTTAAGTAGGCTACGTATGCTAGTCCTGCCCTATTTTTACAGTCTGATCATACCACATCAGAGCGGCCAAAGCGCCCAAAGCGTCTAAAGCTTCCCCAAACTTTTTTGACAAGCGTCCTTGACAGGGCGTCCAGAGCTTCTTTGGAAGCTCAAGTCTGTGGCGGTGTGTACGTACAGTTACTCTATCAATCACACTATCCCACTACTCCTCTGTAAATTCACCACCCCTTTCCCGCTCCCGGGCAGATTTAGTTTTGTTAGTGTTTGTCCAATGACATAATCCATGAATAGACCTGTGAAATCAATGCTTTCTGTTGAGGTAGAAAAGTGAATAACACATCTCAGGGCTGCTTAATTGATTGAGTTAAAGAAGGACATGGGTAAAAACAATGGAATAGACTGAAAGAAATACATGAATTTGGGCAAACTATTCATTTTAACAGCATTGATCTTTCATTTAAGATCTTTCCATTTTCTGAGAAAAGCAAATAAAGAATCCCATTCAATTCTATTGAAAGACTTCTCTGCATCCAGGGAGATGACACGTTCAGGGGAGTTTGGAATTCGTAATGTTGTAAAAGGTCCAAATCGTTTAAATGTCTACCCTTAATAAAACCTGTCTGTTCCCTAAGATGACTGCTGGGGGAACCACCTCCCAATGCTTCGATATCAACTTTGCAAGCACCTTTACATCAACATTATGGAGGCTAAGGGGACAAAATGAAGAGCAGGCATTGGGGTTCTTAAGAAGAAGTGCTTCAAAACCTTCAAGACAGCAGGCCTATTCATCAATGCAGGCTTGAACACCATCCAGGGCTGCAGAAAACGGGGCAATAGAAGCATCAATGGTAGCCTTATGACACTGGGCTATACACTTCTTTCCAAATGACTACTAGTCTTCTGACTTCCTCGTGCCCTGTTTGAAAGGCACAGTGCTAGAGGCAGCAAAACCACCCCAAAACAACACTGAACCTACTCAGTGTTTCATGGTAGGGAGAGTGTTTTTTTTAAAGCATAGGTTTTGCTGTTGTTGATATTTACCCAAAAGCTTTAATTCTGCTTTGTCTGTCTAAGGACATTCAGCCAGAAAGACTGTGGCTTATATGAATTGTTTCTCCTAGGGCCATGTCCTGTAATGTTAGTTACAGTGCCATGGGCCTTAAACTTGTTGATAATATTTGCAATAGTGCTCATAGGAACATGAAGCTCTTTAGAGATGTTCTTGTAGCCTTTATATTAACCATGCTTAGTTATTACCTTATTTCTAAACTGCTCAGATTCTCTGGTTGTCCTTCTCTTTTCCATGTACGGAAAAAAACAAATAGTGACACAAAATAGCAGAGTACTTTTCTTCATTTCAACTGGCTGAATGAGTGATAATGCAATTGAAGACACCTAGTTATACTAATTAAAATAGAATGGTCTGCTTGAGGTATCACTACCATACAATTTCATACAACCTCTAAAGGGTATCAATAATACTGATAGTTTCTTATGGTCTAACAGTACCTGTTAACTTTATCAAGCCAGTGAGGTAAGTTTGACAACAGTTCACTGTATTTTCATACTGTATTTGCATTGCAAAGCATGTCGCTGTCTGAATGCTCACTTCCCTCTAAGACCAATCACTATATTTCAACAAACCTTTGCTATGAGTAACTGAAACTCTGGGAGACTACTTCCTACCTCCCCCCGACCCCCTTCCTCTCTCTACCACATGGAAAATGGGCTTGTTAAACCATCAGAGAGAGAGAGAGACTGATGACGGGGAGACTGAGAGCTCAAAAGTGTTGCTGAGTTATTACTCTAATTGGCTATGACTTCTGATTGGCTGCCACAGTGTTTACAGTGATCTGTCATTTCAGGAAAACAGAGCTTTTACAAGAGATGCCCAGTAAGCAACATGTAGTGAGAGAAGACAATTACTTCATATTAACTAATCATGAATGAATACCATAATGAAAATTACAGTCATAACTGTTTGACAAAATAAATGTGTGTTTGGAAATTAGCAGAAACATGGGACGGTCCAGCCATTTTGTGGTGAATAGGTTTGTTTTTGTCTTCCTTTAAAATGTTCATTGAACAAATTTTTCCTTGAGGCAACTTGAAGTTGATTAACAAAGTCTATGCCCTTTTTTCTGTGAGGGGTCAACTTTAGCAGTGATGGAATTTACATGGGTTTCTTCCTCTAGCTAAAGCCATATACAAGCTCATTGCCCTCGTGTCATAGAGTAATATTGACACATTTACCCCTTGTTTTACTTGTAATTTTTCAAGTGAACGCGAACACCATTTGAGGGAGTATGACAGCAAACAATTTTGGTTTCTGTTTTTTTACATTTAAAACTGCATTAGCAACTGAAATTAAGAATAGTACTGCCACCAGAAAGATTGACCTGTTTGGTCATTAAACAAATAATTTGGGAAAGTATCAGAATTGGGTTGCCTGTCTTAACTTTGGCATATAGGACGAATTTACAGATGCCGTTTAATCTGAATTGGCCTAAAAGTCACGGTACTTTCATTTCTGAACTCTAGCAAACTGTAATTGGTTAACTCTGTCCCCTGAATATTTTGGCATTCATGTCGACAAGTCCCTTTAGGACCATTGCCAAACATGTTTGAAAGTGTTTGTTTAAATCACCAGTGGTACACTCAGAAATTGAAATAAATTAACCCAAAATACATTTGGGCCTCACTTATTAGATTGAGGTGTGATTTGAAGAATGTTGAGAAACTGTGAACACCACAAGCCATTTTGCAGAACCATAAACTGTAATGTGGCCAGACAGGGAAGTGTGAATATTAGACTTTAAATGTTATATGGAAAGTGTTTATATGTGAATGTTAACACACAGCTAGACCAAAAGAGCCGGCCCACACTAGATACTCTTGACAATGAAGTACAAGTCTGTTTATCCATGTCTTCAAATTAAACGTATAGCAGTCAATTTAAAGAGCCATGGAAAAGCAGAACATGTGTATGGTAAACGCTTGAGTCCAAATGCGTATCCAAAAAGTTGCGCGTAATGCAACTTCAGTAATTCTTCCTCATTCGGTCAGAGTCAGCATCGTTTTGGCCTCTCACAACTGTCTCCCCTATAAGATGGGTAAATCGCCGCGTCACGTCAATCTCATTGACAGTACAAAAACATCCGACGAATTAAAAAACGAACTTTCCGATAATAGGCTTCAGCACCATTCACTCTACACTCAAGAATTTCTCATTCGCTCTTCTACCGATTCCATGGCGTTTTGCATACCACGTCCCAAAGACGCATGATTCAACAGCTGAAAAACTGAAGATGCGTGGAAAGCTGTGTGCAAGTCTACTCTTCTGGTCTCTCTTCTCCCTGAATAATATTAACATTGAGTATGTCGAAATCCGAGTATTTTCATAGACTACACAATAGTGACATGCAATATAGAAAGCTATGAGGAAACAATAATGTGTTCGAGTTTTCACAGCAACGTATTTCTGGAAACTACTGAATTCAAGCGTAGTTATATATGTTATATAGCGTTGATTTAAGCCATCGCCCCTCCTTCCTATTTCGTCCGGTACTCATAACGGGTCACTAAAATATTATTCGTTCAATAATGTATACTACGTCGACACAGGGTATGCACTGAGAACAAATTGCAGTCATGGTTGCAACGTCATTAAGTTAATGAAAACCTGTTTTAAATTCCACTATACGGAAATGATGTAAGCTACAGTAAAATAAATACGAACATAAATCATCGTAGCAGTTTTAGTCAAAAGATACAGGTTAAACAAATTACACCAAAATAACCTGTAGAGTGTGCTCCATATCCTGATATTTTACAAAACGGCAAAATACTAAAATGTGTGTTTATAGGTGTAATCCTGTCACGTATCAAAAATGAAAAATAGACACTAAATATTTACATGTATCTGTGTCATGTGGATGCTTGTATTCCAAACACGGTGACTTCTGAAATCAGTCGCTTGACCCACTCAAAAAACCTTTCTGCTAAATACTGTTTCCACTTTATGAAACAACATAGCACATTTTGATGAAATTAAATTGCTAAAAATTATAATTTATCCAATCACATGTAACCAATAATTGTGCACGAATGATTAAAACGCATTTAAAACCTTACGAGCATCATACTTAAATGATTCTCTGTGTCGAGTATTTTTCTATTTTGTGATTTTCAAAGAAACATTTGTAGCCTGCGACAAGTCGATTTTTTTAGATTGTTGCAATCTGCAAAAAATCCATTGTTCACTCGTTTTTTAAGCCTTGCCCATTTTTGTGTAAGGTCTCTGATTGGCTAGTTCTGAGCGCGGATGCCGTCATCGTTCGGAATGCCCATTCATCTGTGCACTTGGGCGTTGTACTCCGCATCTTATTAGCAACAAGGGAAATTTCTCCATTTTCCATCTTGTCCACAGCGACACAGCCACAAATCTGGGATTTTTTATTACTTCTCTTCACTTGGCAGTTTTTTTCTGCAATTTTACTATTTTGTTCTCTGTGACTGGACTTTGATTACGTCTCCAGTAACCATTGCAGAACCACCTTCACAGAGAGCTGCATAAAAAAATAGGCTAGTGGTCTTTGTTCGATTTTTGGATCGGTTGAGTTTCTTTGTTGGAGTGAAAGCATGGGAGCGCAATTCTCCAAGACAGCTGCAAAAGGCGAAACCGCGGTTGAAAAACCAGGGGAGGCTGCCGCTTCACCAACCAAGACCAATGGCCAGGTAATTGCTGTCTAAATATATATTTTAATATATTAGCTATATAAGTATATTATTTTGGTTTACGCAAAGGTTTTCTTCGTGCGTTATCGTGGGCACGTAGCCTACCACACGCCGGTTGGATGTTGGATCTAACAACCATGATGGTAATTCGTTTAATTTAGGGAGATTTTTAAAAAAATGTATTATTATGTGCAGTGCTATTATGATTACCTTTTATGATTGAATTACCCAACCTGTTTGGCTAGTTATTTTGGAGACTAATGCTCTATAGATAATAATCATTCAAAATGTGATGTGTGCGGTTTTCCAGACTGCGCTGAAACCTTTGTTTAAAAATGTGGACTGTGATACAGTTAATGTGTACATGTCACACGAGGATCCGTTTGTTTCCATGTGTAGTTAAATCGGAGTAGGGTCGATAACGTTTCATTTACGTTTATGATAAAATATATATTGAAACTGCACGTAAATTGAGATTATCGCTTAGTCAATCGCGGAGATGGACGACGCCAACAATGGCTTGCTTGGATCTATCGAACTCCACCACGCCTTTGTTACAGATGCTTGTGTTAGAGAGTAAGGATGGTTACTATCACACTGAAGGCAGTTGAGCCACATTCGAATAATCCGCCCCTTTCTAGATGTTGTGCGTTGGAATGGATTGTTTTTACGTGATAATGCTAAATATGATTATTAGATGCTTTTGGCGATTTTTGGGGGGGTACACATCTGAGCGCTGCTCTGCGTGATCTGGAGTATTAATGAGCATCTGCTGTTTTAATGAGCAGCTGCTTTGCTTTTGCTCTTCAGTCAGTGTGGAGAGATTCTGAAAGAGGCGCATCGCCCCCTAGTGAACCACTCGATATAGTACCTACATTCTGCTTCCTCCCTTTGGCTCCTTCTCCCGCGATTACGAGGACAATTGTTTTAATGATAAATATCATAAAGTTAATAGTTGATGGAAGTTCTAAAGTATTTACCAGAATCTGCACGTGCCAGTCGAAATGTTCTGCAGTTTAAATAATCCAAACTCGACCGACGGTTTTGCTTTTGTTCTGGTTGAGTTAGGTGCTTTAGTGCCCCTTGTGTCACTGATTGGTACTGGTCCACAGCACATGCTATATTTCAAGCCTACTTATTGTGTGATGATGAACTTGCTTTTCTCTTCAGGAAAACGGCCATGTGAAAGTGAACGGGGATGCCTCACCTGCAGCTGCTGAGGCGGGAAAAGAGGAAGTGCAAGCCAACGGTAGTGCCACTGCAGAGGATGCCCCAAAAGAGGAGGCTGCACCGGCTGATGCTGCATTTGCGGAAGTGGTGGCAGTAGACGGCGAGAAGGCAGAGAACGCAGAGGCTGTGTCATCTCCAGCGGCTGAAGGCGATGCCGCCAAGCCAGATGAAGGAGCCACACCATCAACCAGCAACGAGACCCCGAAGAAGAAGAAGAAACGCTTCTCTTTCAAAAAATCCTTCAAGCTCAGTGGCTTCTCCTTCAAGAAGACCAAGAAGGAGACGGGCGACGGGGCCGCCGAGGGTGAGGAGGCCGCCGTGTCCGCAGAGGAGGCGAAGGCTGAAGCCGCCCCAGAGGCCGTCGCGGAGGGCGAGGCCAAGCCCGCTGAGGGAGAGGCGGCTCCGGACGCTGCTGGGGGTGAAGCAAAGGAAGCAGCAAGCCCTGTGGAGGCCAAGCCCGAGGTCACGGCAGCGGCACCCGCCGAGGAGCCCAAGGCTGCAGCTGAGGAGCCAAAGGTGGAGGAGAAACCAGCCGAGCCCATCGCAGAGGAGGCCCCTAAAACAGAGGAGGCTGCACCCACAGCAGAGGCTGCTTCCAGTCCAGAAGCCCCAGCAGAGGCTGCTGCCGCGGATGAGTAAGGCTGGAAACACAAAGAGAAAAATTTAAAGAAATAAAAAGAAAAAAAGATAATCAAAGAACATTTCCCTGTTTGTATGTTGGAGTGGTGCCAGATCCTGGCTTTGGAGAACTTGTCTACAACCAGGGATATTTTAAAGCTTTTCTTTTTTTTTGGTTTTCCCTTCCACAAAACCCAGCTTGGCCCAGTACTACCATTCCGAAGGGCCGAGACGTGGGTGGCTTAGAAGCGTAATACTACAGGAAAAAAAACATCCACACTCTGCCATATATTTTTTTTGCATCAGTATTAAATGTTTTTTTTTTGGGGGGGGGCATTTTTATACAAAATGTAAACTTGTGAAATGCATGGACACGCCCATGGTATGAAGGAGGCGAGATAAAGTTGGGGTGTGGATGAAAGGGGTATTGGGTGGGGTGGTGGGAAGGATTTTGGCGGTGGCACCTCGGTGCCTGGGAATTTGCCACAGACTATGATGTGAAGAATATTCTTAAAAAACAAGAACGACACGACCAACATCTATGTACCACGAGAGTACCATGCGGTTTACAACACTAAGTCATTTTCACTATGAGACAACAAAAAATACAACTCCCAGAACTAGGTTTAGGAAGTCATTTAAAAGTATCATAGGAGCTTTTCACTTCTCATTAGCTGTACCAGTCAGTGATTCAGTAGAACTACAAGTTGTATAGGCTTTATTGTTTAATGCTGGTTTTATGACCTTAATACAGTGTAAGTATGTATAGGCGAGGTGTTTTTAACTGTGATTATTGTACAAATGAAATCTTGATCTCAAGAAGCACATGAAGTTTGCAGCTCTTTTTCCACCCGCTCATTTTTGTAAAATAACAAAAAACAAATTCATCCTTTAAGACCTTTTAAGCAATTTTGAACTCAACCAAGCTGTGATAAGTGGAATGGTTACTGTTTATATCCTGTGGTATGTTTTGATTACAGCAGACAATGCTTTTTTCAGTGGTCTTTGACAAATTAAGGAATCTCTATCAGATGCAATGTTTGTGTAGCATCTTGTCTCTTTTCTTTTGTAAATACTGGAGAAGCTTTGACCAATTTGACTTGGAGAAGGAATGTAACTTTGCTTACAAAAATTGCTATTAAACTCCTGCTTAAGGTGTTCTAATTTTTTGTGAGCACACTAAAAGCAAAAATAAATGTGAATAAAATTTGCGCAGCATCTGGCCTTTTCATTTAAACAATTTCTGTTCAGCTCAACTTCAGGATGGAGCGGGAATGTGGGCAATAATGTTAACTTTATATGAGCGTATAGAATAATATAATATGCTAAAACTTTAATTTGTGTTCAGGCAAACAACTGAACTGCCTTTTGTACATGCATAACATTTTCACATTACGCAGTAGCAGATGCCTCTTGCTAACAAAACCCCTACTGTTTTTTCATGTCCAGGGGGGCGGCTTTTAGCAAGAGTGAATATTTTACTTGTAGGAATGTCATCTGTAGGAATCAAAGCCACAATCCTGGTGTTGCAAGTGCTGTACACTAACTAGTGTATCAACTGAGGTAAATAACCCTGAATTTTAATTTATGCCCTTACAAATTTCTGCTATGGATTTCTTTAGGATTTGATCCAATTCATTTTAAACTCTCAGTATTTTGAGCTCATAGGACTTTTAGTTATTGAAAAGTGTTCTCCAGGCAGATCGGCCTTGGAGGCAGAAATCATTTGATTGGTTGATTCAAAACTGAGGGTGGACTTCACATGACATAGAAAATGTGCACATGAGCATAGTTTTCTCAGTTTAATTTATATCTAACCATACACCTAACCTTAACCACACTGGAGTGTTAATGTAACCCTGTGCTATATATATATATCTATATATCTATATAAATATATATCTCAAAATTAAACCTAATGTGAGGTCTACCCCCAGTTTTGAATCAAACCTATCAAATTACTTATGTCTCCAAGGCAGATCTGCCTGGAAAATAACTTTTCAATAACTAAAAGTCCAATCAGTGTATTTTGACTTGGATTAATTAATATATAACTAAAATGAAACATGGAACTGACTGCATTTGTTGCAAATCAGGTTCTGTTCATTGAAAGAGGGCCAATTTACAACAAGCAGTCATACCTCTGTTTCAGAAAAGAGCTGAAGAAGCAGTTGAGACAAATAACATCTGAATTAAAACTGATTTGTTGAACACACCAATACTAAGTTGCCTTTTAAACAAATATCATAGGTATGGCATGTAATCTCAACATGTCCCTAACAAGTGTTTTACCAAGTAACCTACTCAAAATTGCAAAGGTACACACTTACCAAAGATTATTAGTTTTACATTAGCTGGAAAAAACACCACCAGACCCATACTATTGCGTTATTGAGGTGTTCAGAAAGCTGTAAAAACATTTTCAGCTGACATTAATTAGAAATCCTTTACTGCTTTCATTGCTGACCAACAAAACTATTTATTAATCAAATCTCATTAGTTGCCCTCTTTGCCATATTACTGTTTAGTATGATTTTTGTAGTGGCCATTCCGCTCTGGACATCAAACACACAATTTCTTTATCTGCAAGATCCCTCAGTTGTAAGGAATTTAAAGTCTATATTGTACAACAAATAACTGGCTTTCCAATGGCTTTTGAAAAAAGACGTTCACCGACTGATGCATGTGTAAACATTTAGAAAAGCAGAGAGAAAACATCTCTTTGAGCAAGATTATGTTATTAATTGGGCTTTGGCTCATTTACCAATAACTTTACCATTACAGATATGCAGACGTCCTTTCTAAACTAATTGCTGCAGAGGTAGAAAACCCCTCAGTGATTTCACTACCCAATGCACAGCAATTTTAAGCCCTTACAGGGTTGAATGGCCATAATGAAAGAAAACTGAGAATTCATGGTCAAAATTGTAGTTAGTCCACCTATACTTATACTATGTGACAGTGTGAAAATAAGGAATAAAGATATTCCAAAACATGCATTCTGTTGCAACAAGGCGCTTATCTCAGGTGTCTATAAAGCTTAATGTTTGAGGTAAATCCAACACAAAACATCCCTGAATACCACCTGGTTTAGTCTGCTTTCTGACAGACACAGAGTATTCAGAAGGACTAGAAACAAATTGCAATTCCCAATCTACACTGTATAACCAAGACAACATGAAATATTTTTGGAAGGCCTTAAAATAGGTACAGTTTAGACATGAGATTCTGACAGGACTTGAAACTGCAGGTTAGCAGTGATCAACTGTCAACTTGAAAGTGTTTAAATACATGAAAAAATAGTGGACAACCTACTTATTGGCTTAATGGGAAAGGAATAATGCAACAAAGGAAATTAGTTACTTGACAATGTTTAGTAATTGGTTCAGCTGCTGTGTTTTGATAACAAACTAAAGTTTCTATGTCGGTGGTCAGATTTCACTCAAGAATTTTGAAAGATGTGCTTAGCTACCAACATCCATACGTCTACAGGAAGTTTGTGACTTGGTTCAAAATGTAGCTGTATTTCAAACCAATGTGATGGACAGAATGCAAGCGAAAGTCACAAATGACTCACTGTGGGAAGCTACAACGCTATCGCACGTCCTTCAAGCATGTGAACCAAGCACACACTTCCATCATTCATTGGACATGGTAAAACACACAAAGTATCATTACTTTCATTGACTTCAAGGCCCTTCTGAGCTGATGGCAGTGCCTGGCGCCTGCTGTAGTGTAGCTGAAGTTTTCCAGGTTTGCTGAACCTAGAGCGTTTAGCCTCAAGCATTTGCACCACCCATTGCCTTCCCTAAACTCAATGAAAGCGGCAATAGCAGTGATCTTCAGACGCCACTGGACAAACTAAGGCAATAACAGTGATCTTCAGACGCCACTGGACAAACTAATGGAATCCTTGCAAATGCAATGGGAGCAGGTTATATATAATGGGCCACCAGGGGTTGCCAGATAGATGCCTAAATGAAATCCACTGAAAAACACTGGATTTGCGATGCCACACTGATCTATACAGTCTGCTTTGCATACCATGGCAAGTTCAAGAATTGCCATGGTTTGAATTTAAAAAATTCTAATTGATTTTTATTATGTACATAGTGATATCATGCTGATAGTGGCACAACACATTACCAACATGTCTGAAGTGTTGGAATATATTCAGGTTTGTATTGGGATTTATGGATCTATAAATGAATAGGCCAATGCCAGGTAGGTCTATTTTATGGTGAGCATTCCATGTAGAGGACTTCCTTGGACTAGCAGGCTGTTGTTCTTTATTTAGATTATTTGGTCCTGATGTTGACAGGTACCAATAGCAGACTCCAACACAAAGTTGATTGTAAAAATGTGATGGCTGCAATGGAAAACAAGTAGCTAATCAAAATCACCCATTAAGCCAACTGAATATATTTGACAACTATATTTACACAATCAGTGAAAGAGAGGAAACTAAAAACTACTTTCTAAAGTATATATTTGATTATACACATAATATTTAAATGTTTTATTTGTGGCCACCTATAACTGTTAGGCAACTAAATACAGTTGTATACAAAATGTTTAGGCAACCCTGACAATTCCATGATTTTCATTTATAAATAGTTATATACACAGTAATATTTCGGTAGTAAAATGAGTTTCACTGGATTAACAGAACATGTGCAATATGCATCAAACCTAAATTAGACAGGTGCATACATTTGGGCACCCTTGTCATTTTGTTGATTTCAATACCTGTAACTACTTAGCACTGATTAATTAGAACACACAATTGATTTGGTGAGCTCATTAAGCCTTGAACTTCATAAACAGGTGCATCCAATCATGAGAAAAGGTATTTAAGGTGGCCAATTGCAAGTTGTTGTTCTCTTTGACTCTCCTAATAGTGGGGAAATGGAAAACCACAGGCACAGTTCTTGTTAAGGCCAGAAGTAGCAGGCCAAGTAAAATATAGGAGAGGCAAAGTCGAAGGATGGTAAGAATGATCAAAAACAGCCCAAAGACCACCTCCAAAGACTTACAACATCATCTTGCTGCAGATGGTGTCACTGTGCATCATTCAACAATTCAGCGCACTTTGCACAAGGAGAAGCTGTACGGGAGAGTGATGCGGAAGAAGACTTTTCTGCACACACGCCACAAACAGTTACTTGAGGTATGCAAACGCACAGTTGGACAAGCCAGCTTCATTTTGGAAGAAGGTGCTGTGGACTGATGAAACAAACATATAGTTATTTGGTCATAACAAGGGGAGTTATGCATGGGAGCAAAATAACAAAATCTGTGGGGTGATTTGAAGCAGGCTGTCCATGCTCGGCAACCATCAAACCTAACTGAACTGGAGATGTACACTCAAAACAGGCTATAGGAAGCATCTAGAGGCTGTTATTTCTGCTAAAGGAGGCTCAACTAAATATTGATGTGATATTTCTGTTGGGGTGCCCAAATGTATGAAACTGTCTAATTTCATTTTGATGCCTATTGCACATTTTCTGTTCATCCAGTAAACCGTTGCGGATGTGACGATTTTAGACGAGAGGGAGTAGTAATCTAGCTAGCTAACCTATAGTAATTGGGTTGCTACCGAAAAACAATATAAAACAAAATGTAAAACAAAATGTAACGTTACTCACTGGAGAAACTGAACTGCCAACTCTTTTGAGAGTCTTGTCCTACAAACGAACGCCGTAGCCACGCCCTAAACGCCCCTTATTGCTTTATAGCCGATTTTAAAATCAACGAGATCATAATTTAAAAAATGAACATCATAATAAGTTGCAGAAGGCTTAAATCTAGCGATTGAGACCAAGGGTGTAGGAAAGACTTTGATTTGGGGAGGACAAACCATCTTTTTTTTTTACAAATTGTTTTTATTATTGCTGGGGATCACATTGCCTGTCTGTAACATTGGGGGGACGTGTGCCCCCGTCCCCCCTGTTCCTATGTCCTTGTTTCTACTTATTGATTGAGGAACTTGAATTGAACAGGCAGCAACTCAACCTTCGTCTTTGGGTTTAATCCATTACAATCATGAATACATTTTAAAACCTCACACCCTGCAGTGCCACCTGCCTCTACTTTTGTCTATTTCATGGCCGCATCACGGTTCTTCTAATAAATTAACAATTGTAGCCTAAATGATATTGCAAACAAAGTAACAGTGGACTTCTATATGACCAGTTAAGTTTATATTGGACTCTTCTGTATGTGGAAAATGTATAAAAGGCACAAACTTTCACATATTTATCATTAATTCCTTTTAAGACCTTACCTCACACCCTCCACCTGTTACTTCATCTGTAACTTCTTCATGTGCACTCCTTCCTCACCTGCCTCTTCCCTGATGGTACGTACCAGCATTCTCCTGATGACACATTATATCATTTTTAAAATGTAAATCTAAGCTTGGTAAATGATAGGTTATGATGTTGTCCTGTCCTTGTGTAAAATGTGTTGTATACTTACACAAACGTTACTCTATGTAAAAAACTTCAGTAATGTTATGTCCTTTGATGGTGTTTTTTTTGGGGGGGGTGACATTATGCTTAAATTAGAGGACAGAACATTTTACTTTTGCTAAGGTTCAACACAGAAAAAATCGATTGCCAGCTATGTGGCTAGCTATCTAACGTAAGTTAGCACCTCTCGCAAAGCATAACACACGTGCCATCCAAATTCCATTGCTGATTTACTCGTCATAAGCCTCTTATCCATAATTCAATTCTTAAAAGCTTGCTAACTTCAGCAGCTTGACAGAGATTTACCTCATACAAAGTCGAGTCTTATTCAAGTTCAAAGCTGGTGCGCAACAATGACAGTTTATGAAGGTCCGCGCCGGTAACGTATTTTAGTAGTGTAACGTTAACTTATCTCTACCAATCAGATGCTCTGATCTAGGTGAAAATTGAAGAATATGAAGTTGGTGATTGGCGAATGGTGATTATTCAAACAGCATGAAATGGGAAGGATATCTTCTTTCAAAATAAAAGTTCCAAATGTACAGTTTTTGTTCCTGCGGTATAGGCTAGTTTTTTAGGTGGGAAACATGCAGCATTTTCCAATATTGAGGGGGACATGCCCCCCCCGTCCCTCGGTTCCTACGCCAATGATTGAGACCAACCTCATTATGAAAATGTTTACTGAGGTAATAAATCACGTGAGACGTGTTTCTCATTCTCATAGACTATTACAGAAACCGAGCTCTTTTGCAACCAGACATATCGCCCCTAGCTGGAATTCAGATAGAATGCAGGTTTAAGGCACTTCCTCATTTGTGTCAATTTGCCAAATCGGATGCTCACCGTGGTAAAGCCACGAGGCCGAAGCCCGAAAAAAGTTATACACCTAAGTGGCTCTGGGAACAAAACATCAAAATGTTGTGTTCATGGCCAGGAAACTCCTCAGACCTTAATCCCTTTGAGAACTTGTGGTCGATCCTCGAGAGGCAGGTGGGCAAACAAAAACCAACAAATTCTAACGAACTCCAAGGATTGATCATTGCAAGAATGGGCTGCAATCAGTCAGGATGTGGCCCAGAAGTTAATTGACAGCATGCCAGGGCGGATTGCAGAGGTCTTGAAAAAGAAGGGTCAACAGTGCAAATATTGACTCTGCATAAACACTTATGTAATTGTCAATTAAAGCCTTTGACACTTATGGAATGCTTGTAATTATACTTCGGTATACCATAGTAACTACTGACAAAAAAATCCAAGAACACTGAAGCAGCTATCATTGATGTCCTCTGAATCATGTCACATGTAATTGGGCCTTCATGACAGCTGTGTGTTTTTGGCATTTTACATCAACGACAGCCTGACTGGCCAAGACGTTTGTATATTTTTTTTCTTTCACTTTCTAGCGTTGGGCATGTTAATAAGTATTTAGTGCTAATCCTTAGCCTCTACATTTGGACTTTAGCCTAATAAGGAAATATCTACGGGTAATCTAATTACACAGCCCATAGTAATGTGCTGGCCAGCATGTTGTTAAACCTTCATCAGGTCACTTCTACACAATGTTATTAAATCTCCATGTCACTGCTACACAACATTGTTAAACCTCCATCATGTCACTGCTACACAATGCATCCACAACAACAAGTGATACCATTAAATTTGGGATTTTGAAGACAAGGGATGCTCAAGCCTGCCCCTGTTCAGTAGGTTCTCTCCACCCCCAATTGTGACTAACCGCATTAACCTTTTCAAACGACAATTTATTAGTTCCCCGTGCTCTAAATAAAGGTTCAACTGAAAACCTGTAGGATGGTAGCTCTCCAGGATCAGGAATGAGCAGACCTGTTGTAGAGTGACAAAGTCATTGTTTAGAATCGACCAACCAAATGTTATGATTATGATTGGGTTAAAGTTTAAGAAAGATCATGCCATTTAAAAGTGACACTTTTCAATAATAAGTGGGTGAGTACAGCCTCTAATCGATAGCTTCAAGCGTTTACAACACGCATTGGTATAAAAAGGTTTTAATTGGCAAATGCAAAATATCAAATTTAACAAGTTTGGTTACAGGAACACACAATTGCTCTAAAACACATTACAGGTTGATATTTCTTACTAAGAAGTTAAAGCATGTTGATATATGAATGCTTTAAAAGTATCAAAGTACAGTAAATTGAGGTGACAAATCCTATTAATCCACTGTTACAGGAAACAAAATTTTTAACATTACATAAAACTATGACATACAGAGCAATTACAATAAATATTATGAATCTGGAAGTAAGAAAATTTGCCAGAATGTGCTGCCTTGACTGGCGCCTTCAGGTCAGTCCACGCAGAGATATCAGCACCACCTTGTGGCCGGGTTAGGCACTGCTGGTCGGCTCAGTCTTCATACTAGAAAGAAGGAAAGACTTGTGTTATCCACATGTACAGAATAGCAGATGTAATTGCATGTATGGTGAAAATCTGGTGCCTCACAATGCAGGTTAAATACAAATAAATTAATCCATGCTATTAGTAATAAATGCTATACAATGCATTATAAACTGGATGGGTGGAAACTTAAATGCTGCTAGTCGATAGTCGTGGTACATTATTAGGTACACCCATCTAGAACCTGGTAAGACCTCTTTTACCCTTGAAAAGTATCAGAAACCTTCAACAGTTATTTTCATCCAAGCTGAAGCAAAGGAGTCACACAGGTCCTGTTGATAGGGCAACAGTAGCCTAGAAATCTAGACGCACGCTAGCGGCAGCAAGTATAATTTGCAGCTAGGGTCAGTCTAGCAAATCTCTGTTGACTTGCGAGCTGGAAAAACCAATTTCTGGTCAGGCCAATCACAACGTGTATAGAGTCGGTGGGCGGGCTTAACGTAATTATGGGAAAACAAAGCAATGGTTGCTGCTGCTGGCGAACAATGGTCTTTCGAATCGGCTTTGGCTGTGACTTTGGCAGACTTGGAGTAGGGATGGGACGGTATGAAAATTTCATATCACGATTATAGTGACCAAAGTTATCACGGTTATCAATATTATCACGGTTTTGGTAAAATGAGATGGAAATGTAAAAAAACTGATACACGCACACTAAAAACATTTCAACAAATTTTATACTTGGAAATCAACAAACTACAAATACATTTAGCAGCTCTAAGCACTT
>JACXGM010020723.1:0-17657 GCA_016801145.1 Umbra pygmaea | reverse complement strand
GCTCCCCACCACTCACCGCCGACCCTTCACCCTCTCCCGAACTACTCCCCACTCCCTCTTTCTTTCGTGCCCGCTTCTTCTTCCGACGACTTCCCCGGTCCTCCTCAAACCCAATCCCCGCACCATCCCCACCCACACTCTCACCCGAGCTCCCCACCATGCCGACCTCACTCCCCGCACCGCCGTCGCGAGCCGCCACTCGCAAGGAGGCTATGGATGTGTGTGGCTTATATACAGAGTGAGTGTGCGCAGGTGAATAGAATCAGGCTAATTGTGTCCGGGTATGGGAAATGTAGTTCTTTAGAGACCTGACTAGGGAAGCTGTAGTCCACGGGAAGTAGAACTGATGAATGGGAATTGTAGTTCTGAGCGGGATGGAATAGGGAAGTGGCAGTGTCCAGGGAAGGGGAACTGGGAAACGTAACAATTTGTGTATAAAGAGTTAAACAATTTCGCTGCTTTACCTCACTGAGTTGATTGCAGAACACAAATCGGTTAGATTGCTAAGATCACAGACTATTCATCTACTATGAGTACCCAGATCCAGACTGAAATGCAGGGGTGTCAGAGCCTGTGCAGTAGCTGGCCCCGGGCTATGGAACAAACTGCCGTCAACTATCAAAACAGCGTCCACAGTATCTAAGTTTAGAAGTCTTTTAAAAAAAATGGTACTCTTGTGCTTTTAATGTTTTATGAATGTCTATTTTTATTTTTGGGATGGACCTAGATATATCTTGTGCAGCACTTTGATCAACCAAGTTTGTTTTAAATGTGCTATATAAATGAATTAAACTTGAAACTTGAACTTGAAAATTCTAGGCCCCTATCTTGCACCCGGCGCAATACAGCAAAAAGTCTGAACGCAAGTGTCTTTGCTAGTTTAAGACCAATGCAGTTGTCAATTTCTCGCCAGGGGCCCGCGTTGTTTAAACAGCAAATGCACCTGCGCCCATATTTGCACCCATGGGAGTGCTGGTCTAACAGGGAGGTATGTTCAGGATAATTCTGGGTGTATTGCTATCTTGAGGCATCGGAAAGTGATCGCGCCATTGACCAACAAAAACCTGGTCTAAAGTCAATGGCTTAGATCATTAAAATAGGGCCCCTAGTGTCCAATTCTAGTTCCAAAGAATGGATTGAAGTACTACTTACCGGGTTCAAGAGATCCTCTTCTGAGTTTGAGAGGGAATCTGCTAACAAAAAAATATAATTAGAAGAAAACCAGCATCTCTTCTATAAATGTTCTAGTGGACCATGGTGATTTATACAATATTATTTAAAAAATATATTTTACATATACAGTATGTTGCATTTGTCATCACTGACATTGATCTGAAAATTCAGAATGTATTACCTATTCTAAATATAAATGAATATTTAAGAAATGATGGATTTACTCAAGAATGTTATGTTTTGCAAAACCACAATCCTGTAATTGATACTGAAAAGCATGTTTACCTGCAAATTGTTCATTATTTTGGCCACTAGGGACAGACTGTGAACAATAAAAATAGATAACATCAGTTAATTGGCAGGAATCCTGGTTACAGGTACATGTATCAACCTGCTGCTGACAGGTTTTCCATGCAGTAATATAAAAAAGTTGCTTCATACTCTTCTAAAAATTATATACATATGATTCGGGTCGACAGAACAAATGAATGGGAAGTAAATTAGGGCAGATTTAAATACAACTCTATTAATGAGTAAAAACAAAATGCTTGAATTACTGTTACTGTTCAATTTCAACATGCCACTTTGATGTTTATTTATTTAAATGCTTTTGTGTGTAGTTTCCCATTCCCAAGTAAACTCACATAGAAGCCTAATGACAAAAAGGGGAAATGTAGGTTATGAACCCTTTAAAAATAATTTGCTTATAATTCTATTTTTCTTCATTTAAATGACTAACATTAACTAACCATTGGAAATGTTTTTTATATTAAATAGAGTTAGATAAAACTGAAAATGTATTATTTGTTATGGTTTTGTAACTGTAAAGTATTTTTATAAAATAAAATAGACAGCTGGTGGTTAATGCCCGACTACTTTTAATAGTGCCCGTATAATGTTATGGCATTGTTTAGACTGGTATTGACAATTACACCTTAATGTTAAAACTGTTGTTGGTGGGTAGAGTATTAAGGTATAATGTGAAGACTGCGGTTGATGGTTACAGTATAGGGTCAAGACTGATCTTAATGGCTGCAGTACAATGCTGCTCATATTCCAGCCACTGCAAATTAAGATGAGATAAAGATAAAGCGTGACCTTGTGAAACAGCTGGTGAGTGCCGTTGGACTGAGGGCTAAGGTCCAGGGAGCAGCAGGGGCCATAGCACTGGTCCCCACAGAACACAGAAAGCTGAGACTAGTGGAGAAACATTGGCAATTCAATAAGAACACTACATCGGAAGGCCAAGAGCCAAACCTATAGATTCATTATCATATTTTAGTACATTTCGTTAGCAAAGTGTTTTTTTGTTGTGCAACCGTAGGGTATATGGGTACAGGATGTATCCGAGACTCACACAGTGCAGGCAGGATGAGCTCTGCGTTTTGTTCTGGTCCTTCTCCTTCTCCAGTTCCCTTTGCTGCAGCTCCATGTTGGCCTGCAGCTCTTCCACGCGTTTGCGCAGACGGTTCTTGTCTAATAAACACTCCGTATACTCCAACTGCAGGCTGTCTCGACTGCGCAAAACCTTGAGAGGATATACAGCAGGGATAGACCACTACCATTATAGGATATGAGAACGGGTGGATACCTACATTCAGAGCCTGGATAGGCTCGCCTAAATAGCACTACATGTGGAGAGTAAAAATACATAATTTAAAAAACATTGAGCACACAGTAATTGATGTACATTTAGGAAATGAAATCCCTCAAATTAAGTAATGGATGTTTTTTTACCTTTTAAGTAAAACTCTTATCCAGTGCAACTCATCAAACCCAGGTTTTGTAAGCGTGCTCTATCAATTGACCTACACAATAACTTAAAGAGTTCCTAGTAGTTTTTACAGTTGATTTGTTGTGTGGAAAAAATGTCTTACAGTGCTACAGGAGAACATGTTTAATAGTTACAGTGTAGTTGAACTGCCTCATATACTGTAATAGAAAATATATGTATTAAAAGGATGGTGTTGAATTTATGCATCGTAATGTAACAGTCCATGTCCACACTTACCTGGTCCCGCTCCGTCTCCAGGTCCATTATTTGGTTGAAGTAGGAAATGCTCCTCTTCTGTTCCGTCTCACAGTCCAGCTGTACTGTCCTCAGCTTCTGCTGGACTTGCTTCACCTGAGACACCAGCTACACAACACGACACACTATCAAAACCCACATTGACACAAACTTGTTAATGTTCACAATGGCGGCAGCATATCGTGTTTAAAACCGGTTTAAACGTGTTTGTGGTACAGACAAATTATTAATCCGGTTATTACTTGTCTGATGTTATGTTTATGTCTTCCAGTAATCTTTTTAATAATTGCTTGGTTGCATGATGAAGTCACACTTTGCTGTCTAGGTTTTTAAATTAAGAGAGGCTAGGGTTTTTACCGAGCCATTTGGGAATAGACAAATGATAGATGTCCGTCATTGTTCCCATTAAGATCGTCTAGAATGTTATGGAAAGCCTGTTTCCTCTCTCACCTTCTCCCTGAGTTCCTCCGAGTTTTCCAACTCCCTCTGCAGTGTATTGATGGTGGCAGACAGCTCGTGTCTCTGCTCTGCTGCCTCATTTCGGTCCTGCTGCAGGATGTCCAACAGAGCCTGAGGCCAGAAAGACACAACACATGGATCAAGGCAGCACTAGGAGTGGTTACACATACAGTGGGTGAATGAGATTCACTGTGAGGGGAATACCTCACCTGTTTTTCAATGTGATAGGCCCCATTAACGTCAACCTGCTGTGGTAGTTTCTCCCACTTCCTGAGAACATTGTGGCTGCTGTTGGTGCAGCGGGTTAACACGCTGTTGCTGCGTACTGGCATCAAAGAGACTGGGCTGCTCTCAGTCTGTTTGTCCACCTCCATCAGCCTTGCCTTCAGCTGCTCCACCTGTTAAATTATGTAGGCTATACTGTACAAGAGGAAGCCCGAAGAGGGAAATTGCATCCTATGATGTTCCAACAGTTCCTCAAAAAACACAGATAGCCCCCTCTCCTCTCTGTACCTGGCCCAGCAGCTGTCTCTCGCGTGCCGACGCCGTGGCCTGATCCTCCAGGGCCAGAGCGTACTTCCTAGCCTGTTCCAGATGCATGTCCTTCAGCCAAGTTAGTTCCCTGCTGCTGGCCTCCCAGTCCTGACGCAGCCTGTGAGAAAAACATTCAGCCAGTTTGTAGTAAAACGGGTGACTGCCATAGAGCAGCATGCACTCTAGTGATAGACCGATTTTATCGGCCAGCCGATATATCGGCCCGATATTTGCGTTTTTACATGTATTGGCATTGGCCAATTTTCCCTGCATTATTTACAGACAGTCGTCCACACAGGCACCTCTGTGTTGCTGGAGACTGCAGTTCACGTGCAGACCATGCACTGCCTTTTGTTCTACCTTGTTCTTAATTTTTTTTTTTAAAGTTCATTGAATGTTCCTTTTTTAAATTGAGACTTGTAACATTTGTTATCATTGGGTCATTTTTATTATGTAAATTGAGGGAACAAAAGCAGTATCGGCTCCAAATATCGGCTCAAGAAAATCGGCAGCCCGTATCGGTCATCGACTAAGGCTGAAAAAAAATCAGTATCGGCACAAAAAAATTCATATCGATCTATCCCTAATGCACTCCGGAATAAATTTTTGTAGTTTTTTTTCTTTTTTTGGGGGGTGTACTTTATATAGACAGTAGGATACTGATAGGGAGGTGTGCAGGTGGTAAAACTGTAGAAAGGTAGCACGCTTTGATTGAACCTTGGTCTCTGAAGATAAGCTTTACATGTACTGCTACACCGTGACTCTGCACACAACCTGTTGCCATGTGTTCCGTGGTGTCTACCTCTCCATCTGCAGCCGCTCACGCTGTAAGTCTTGCGTCTTGCGCTCGGCCTGGCTACGCTCCTCCTCAGCCAAACGACAGCGCTGGGACAGCCGGCGCTCACACAGGCGGCTACCTCGAAGCTGCTCCCTCAACTTACGCACCTCTAGTAACAGGAACTGAGTCAGACCCTCTGGACCCTCCTCGTCTTTGGAGAGAACGCAAGGCAGGGTGGGGCAGCGTCAGACAGGGTTAAAGGCTGAACACAGCTCATCCGAAAGGGTTATGAGGACACAGCCTTACCCAGGATGATGGAGCAGCGCTGGGTGGGCTGTTGTCCAGTGAGCTGGGTGTACTGCTCTGGGTGGTAGAACTCCAGGGACTCCAAGAAGGCCTGGAGGCCACGCTGGCCCCGCCCATGCAGGATGTCAATCAAACGGCCTGTGAAACATTTATTACTACAGTGTATGAGATGAAGACAATATCGCATGCTATAGATCAGGATATTTCCTCTCATACCTCCTCATCCAGTATGAAACAGGGCCACTACCCTCATTCCAATATTTTGCAACTTGACTTTTCTTCAATTAAATATTTGTTTGTAGATTTAAAAAAGACATTGAGAGTTATGGTTTGATGAGCTTTAAAATCAACCTCTGTCTACATTCAGTACAAGTCTCCTCAAGTTATATTCCAGTAGACTTCTCCCAGTGTTCAGTCTACACATTTGTTAGACCCCCCTAGTCCACAACCCCACTCCCCGTCTCTCTCACCGGCCTTGCTGATGCGTAGTGGGTACTGAGTAGAGTTGAGGACCTCGTCTTCATCCTGTTCATCAATGACCTTGCACTGCCTTAGGTAAGGTGTGAGCTTGGCTGGGTTAAGGATGCGGGTTAGCTTGTGTCTCACTCCCTCCACCTTGTCCCACAGCTCCTCACAGCACTCCTCAGGCCACTGGGACACCAGCTGAACCGCTTCCTGCCCACTTTCACAATCCGTTGACCACACTTTGGTACCTGGACCAGAGGAAGCAATATAAGACAGGGCTGACTTGGAAAGGCATTGCTCTGTGATAAACAACCTCAAACTCATGACATCAAAAACGGTTTCCTGAAAAGTGTGTACAATATCATCGATTTTGTATGATATGTTCTGCAAAAAAAACTAAAAATTAAGTATCACATTTTTGCTATGGGAAAAATAAACCATTGACTACTGATGCATTTACCAGTGATAGGCTTTAAAGACTCCTGTCAACCAGCTTGGCACACACTAGGTACAATATATTTACCTTATTTAAATTTAGTTACAATGAAAAATGTACATATTACATTTTATTCATTTCTTATTGTGTGGACAATAAAAGTAGTAATAAATACGTTTACTTTATTAAGCTTAAACTGTAATTTGCATGGAAGTATGCAAACAATCTGGAATGGAAGGCTTTCATGTAATAAGTTAACATAGCTCAATATATATTTTTTATAACTATGTATGTATGTATGTATGTGTGTGTGTGTGTGTGTGTGTGTGTGTGTGTGTGTGTGTGTGTGTGTGTGTGTGTGTGTGTGTGTGTGTGTGTGTGTGTGTGTGTGTGTGTGTGTGTGTGTGTGTGTGTGTGTATGTATGTATGTGTGTATGTGTGTGTGTATGTGTGTGTGTGTGTATGTATGTGTGTATGTATGTATGTATGTACACATGAATTGCACTAATAATGCAGTAATTAATCATGTATTAATGCATATTATTTTACCTGTATTATACCTGTGAGTTGAAATACAAGGCTTTGGCTCATTGTGGTAATTAACATATTAATTAAGACTATTAATTTAGAAAATGAGTTTTTAAGGATTTAATCCACAATTTCATATTTAATTAATAACAATTACTGTATGAACTAATATATTACTCAGACAGACTCTTAATTAGTTCCTGATGTGGTAATTATTAACAAATAGCTTAGATAATCATGAGTTACACATTAATGCAGTATTATCTGTGCATTAGTTAAGCATAAATTAATGGTTATTAGTGCACCCGTATTGTAAAGTGTTACCCACATCTGTTTGGCTCTTACACAGAATGCCGTATTACCACCATCAGCATGTCCCTCACTCAGCTTTGAAAAATGTGAAATACAAATGGGTGAGACAAGGACCTCACATGGGTGAGACATGGAGTCAAGTCCAGAAGTAAAGTCATAATTTGGGATTTATCCCATTAAAAATGTTAAATGCCACCACTGTGTGTTCTAAGGAGAAACTGTTGACTTGAGATAAATAAGGTATGGGTAATATAATAAATTCATTTAGATTGTCAAAATCACATCTTAAAGTGTACGTCTGCCATGATGGCTGTACCATCACTTCAATACACTGCACCTTATCCAACATGTGGTTGAACATTCTTAGTGTATTATCTGCACCACTGATTTACTTCTGATGGGGTATAGGGCAGGTTGGTGCCTCGTAAAAGTTATAGTTTTAAGGACGAATAGGGAGGCCACTGTCTCAGAGCTGAAGAATGCAAACACTGGTGTGACTCATATCATACACTTAAAAACACAATGCAGACAAAGACCCCAAAACAGTTGAACAAACTACTTCAACTAAAAATAGACACTACTGTGTATTTCTGTTTTATTTAATTTCACCATTATTTATCCACGCTGATTGAAAACAAATTCATTTTTACAATGATGACCTGGCTAAATGTATTGCGACTGCAAGATAACAATTGGTTACACATGAATTTAAAAAATGACACAGATATCATCTCGTCTTTCTTAAAGAGAGAAAAATACAAGATCGCAAGATTACATTCTGCTTTTAGCAACAACTTTCTGGAATATGCCTCTGCTCAATGTAACGGACATTGTATCAGAACGGTATGTGGGTAATAGCAATCAGTGGAGAACATTATTTATGCTTTACAGAGAATCTTTGCTTCTTCTAATCACAGTCCTCAAATATGCTCAGCTACAAACAATATAGCCATGTATTTTGCAAAAACTACCACCTTATATTAATTCACTTTTAAATCTTAGATTGATGTCTTGCCTTTACGTTTTTTTTATTGCTTTGCTTATGCTCGTTCGTTGTCATTTTGTTCGACCTACCCAAATCATTGACGCAAATGAGAACAGGTCTTCTCAGTCAACCTGGTTTAGCAAATAAAAATACAAGACTTCTGCATTTACTATAACATGAACAGTCTTACCGATTGTTTTCATACAATCTAAGGTCAAGCTGCTAAAATCAACGTTCTGTATCTTGTAAAGAGTCAATTATTTACAGATAAGGTCTTAAAGTTACACCTCCCTGTTGCACACCTGTGTTACAGACAGGCAGGTTGAGACAGATCTGTGGAATCTTTCCCATGCATCTCTCTTATGCACATTTAGGTCAACAGAAAAAACAGAAACCTATAAAAAACCTATTGTCACAGAACAAATCCATCACTTGTAAGCAGCATCTCAAAACTAACAAATAAATGAATTACTGACCAGAGACTACAATTAACACCAAAGAAAGTATAGTTCACAGTTATGTACCTTGAAGTGTCAGTGTCACTTAACAGACATATTGACAAAATGTCTTAACAGCAAATTATATTTTATTTTATTTAGGAATGAATATAGAATGTAGATTATAATGTAATACTACTTACCACTCATTGTCAAAGATGAGATTGGATTTGAATTAAACCAATAACTCAAGACTACTTTTCGTTTTGATCAGTCATAGAAGGATGAATGCGTCCATATAAGAAAGACTCATTTAAATAGGAACGACAAATACAAGATACCATTCCACAATCCTGGTGTGGAGGAGCTGGTTGGGTTGTACCGGGGACGGATGGCCACACCCATATCCACCACCTCCCTATCGCCTGCACATTTAACCAATCAGCAATTGTTCACCACACCACATGTTCCGTCCTTCCAAATGTCCAAGCCAGGTTAACCTAATTTTTTTGGTAAACCATATTCCCCCCAATAGTCCATGGGCTACTGGTTAATTAGCAGAAAAGTCTGGTAAACAATGAGAATCACGCCAGGTAAGCACCACCTGACCACAACAGCCTTCTCTAAAACAAATGCGGTTAAAAATGTAGGATTACTCGTGCCTACCTGCAGTAGCCTAGATAAGAGGATCACATCACGTTAAATAGGACTGAACAAACAAGATGGTTTCAGTGTTGAACTTTTCGTTTTTACTACTTAAAAAAATATTGAAAGGGTGACCTATATTTTGAAAGATTGGATGTTTACCACAAGGTGGAGCAATCCACTGCTTCAAACATTGCTCAGCTGAACAGTTTTTTGTCACTGTCTATGGATTCTATTGCCCGCTTTTGCTAAACAAGCCTACCAACATCATTTTACGACGCTGAACTTGGCTCCACATTCGCCTCCGGTTCTCCTTTAGTTTAGATTCCACCTTAAAAAAAGCCTATATCAGCAGTTGAGCTGGATTTTCTCAATAATTCCACATTATATATTGACATGTGGGGTATCAATGGAAAGGTGAGGAGCTGTAGCATGTGAATCAGGTAACGGATTCAACGGAAAACCATATTTGGCCATTAGGGGGCAGTGCAGTGTCAGGAATTATTGAGATACCATTGTCAAAATGTTGGTTTACATCTTTAATCCACAATTCCACAGAAGATTTGGCCAAATATGGTTTCCCATTGAATCTGTCACCCTGTTCACATACTACATCTCCTCACATTTCCAATGATACCTCACAGGGCCATATCTACTGTGGAATTACGGAGTCAAGATTTATCAAAAAAATCTACATTTTGACAATGTTTTTGCAACACTTTCTGAATTTTCACTGCCCCTTATTGGCAAGTATGGTTTCCTGTTGAACCTGTCACCTGATTCACACACTACAGCTCCTCAACTTTCCATTGATACCTCACAGGGCCATATCTACTGTGGAATAATGGAGTCATTATTTATCCCAAAAATCGACATTTTGACAATGTTATTGCAACACTTCCTGAATTTGCAATACCTGTTGCTATTATCCCAGCATGACTCATGCCCTGTTCTATGAAGCCTGACTCACAGTCTTCTCTTTGGCTACAAGGCATTGCATCACAATAAAACTAAATATTTGACAGGATGAGTGGGAATGTTAATTATTACCTGATATTGCTTTGTCAGTATGAATGTCATTTACATATTGTATATTTCGTCCACGATATCTCACATACAATAGGACAGCATTTAGTTCCAGTATTATCTACATATTGTAGCTATTATTGAAATGGTGTGGCGACCTCATTTCAGGCTGTCAGTGTAACATTAGGCCTGCACGATTAATCATTATAAAATTGCGATCTCGATTCACCCCTTTTCCCGATTTGAATTTAAAACGACTTTGATTAGTTCAGATAGAGCCTGTATCAGGAACAAATTTAGTTCACTGTGTTATATGTCACTATTTTTTGTAGCCTACTGTACTTAAATGGCCAGTATACACTTTATTTTCTTTATTCATTGAAGCCTCTATGTTTTTAAGCTTGTGGTGATGTGCAATCTGCTATAGGTGCCAAAAATAATGTATGTTTGGTACTGTCAATTTGTTTTGTCCTATAAGGGATTGACCGACACCACTTTTTATGGAACAAGTACTAGTACAGAATATTTCATTTTGGGTACATCCCAGCTAACAATTTTATGTTCTGGGAACGTAAGTATTTGGTTCCCAGAACGTTCCCAGAACGTTCCCTTAAGGTTCCCTATTGGTAACCCAGGAAAGTATTTTTTCTTTTAAAAAAGTCGATTTCGTATTTCGCTTTTGAACTGTACTGGAGAATTGCTATGAGGAAAATAGAGTTGTGATTCAGTGTTTTTCAATAGTTAGAATGCGTGGCTCCGTCTGTGGAATGATAATGCATTTTAGGCATTATTATTGTGGGCAACAAATCCCCTCATATTGCAGGGAAGCATTATCCCATTTAAATCGTTTTTCTTTTTTTTAAATAGCAATAAATACAGTTGCACAGCTATATTAGCTGGTCTCTGAACAAGGAAGTAGACTGTCGTTATCATCAATATAAAATATATGCATAGTGCTGGAATACAGCTACATTTCCATTGAAACATTTACGTAAATCAGATTTAATAGTTCGTTGGTATTGTTGTTCCAATCGACATGGTTGAGCAACACAACTGTTTTCTATCTATAAATGACTTTGTACAGTAGGCTACTATTCCCTCTCTGGTATAGGCCCATCTCTAGTTCATATGTGCAATAAAAATTACACTTTGTGAGAAAAAAATCGTGGCAGAGAATCGTGATATCAATTCAAAGCAAAAAAATTGCAATTCATATTTTTCCCAGAATCGTGCAGGCCTAATTAGCATGCTGTGTTGTTACAACAGAAGTCAGCAGACATAGCAGAGGATAGATGTGTGCATTTGGCTTGACCACACTACTATGGTGTGAAGAAATGTGACTCGTAGTATAACGTGAGAAATTAATATATCAGAGCTCTCTAACCAATTGAGGTTGAAAAGGCACTGAATAGACGTTGAAAAGATGTCTTTCAAAATATTTTGCTCAGTGGGAGGCAAATGTGTCATTTTCTTTGCATGCTGACAGGAAATTTCAAATGACCCTAAATTCGTAAGCCTCCCCAAAATAAACAACAAGACTGGGACTGAAGAAGGGCCTACAGCAGAGAAGCCAAAGCAGTGAGGCCTACAAACAATTATTTGCAATATATGTACAGTAACTGTGCTTGTTTTTAGATATTAATAAGCACCAAAATGTTAATGAACAATGTTTCTCACTCATGTTCTGTTTCTCATTATGAAAGCCCTCCCCTGCTTCTCACATTCAGAAGCAGTGTTCTTGTCGTTTCTGAGGTGACGGAGACAGTGAGGCCATTGAGAGAGCCCCAGAGCCCGGTGCTACACTGGTGGAATGTGTGGTCCCAGGCCAGCACAACAACACTGGTCTTCAAAGAGTTGACTAGTGGCTCCATCTCTGACTCAGGCACTGTCGGCTCTGCTACAACTGGCAGAATAAACCCTTTGTCCTCACAAATAATCCGTCTTTTTCACTTTTGGGAGAAGAAAGACAGACTGGTGGGATGACTAGGACTAATATAAATCTGCTATTTATTTCATTAGTGGCCCATTTTGTGTGGATGAGATCATGACTTTTCCTGTTTTCTATTCTTATCAACACAAAATATGTAACAAAATGAAAGACCCAGAGAGTCAAAGTGTCACAGGGACATTTCTGTTTGAACAAACTAGTCAGAGTAGAAACAGACGTGTGTAAAAATTATATTACATCTCTTTTGGATATTGTTGATGTGTTGTGGCTAGTTAAAAGCTATTGGTTCTCAGAAGGAGGCTAATCACGATGGCAGGGCTCGCTGTGCCAGTTAGGTGTCTCAACAGCAGCTCAGTCCAGATGAAACTTCTTGCCTTCTAGCTGTTACCAAGCTCAGTTAGTCAGACAAATAATGATTTCCTGGAGACAGTTGCTGATTACCAAAACAAGTCACTGCACTTCACTCGGGCTTGTGTGCCTGAGCATGAAATCTCTCAAGAGTAAACCGTAAAGTAGCAGGTGCTCCTCAAGGTTCAATACTGGGCCTCCTACATTTCTAAATGTTTAATTAGTACTTTCTAGGTCTGACAACTAGTAACATTTATACTTCACTGTCTGTTCAATTTTATTTTTATTTCTTAGATGAGTGAGCAGGTCTCACAATCTTAGAGGAACAGGATGTTTGCTGGGGAGTGAATTACCTTCCCATTGGCATCTTTGGTTTGTTTTGTCAAAGGGTGCTTAGCCTTCAATTACAAAACACATACATACTTCAAACAAATGACTTCAGACTTTCTGCCCAATGGTCACAGACCTGGAGAAACTTAACCCAACCAATGTGAGAATGTCTTTTTTGTTATGGGTAAAAGCGTACAATAATTCTGAAACATTTCCAGAGAAGACCAAAGCTAATTGGAACAATTTATACACTGTATACCACTAATGACAATAAAAGAAATCTGTGCACCATGTCCAAATATCGATGTGCAAATGAGGAAGGAGCTTAAAACCATTTTATTGTTGCAGTTTATGCTGTGTTGTATTTGTACTCGGAGGTCGGAAATTCTGAGTTCCTAGTCGGAATTTCAACTGGATCGCCCACCCAAGTGGGAATTCCTAGTCGTGAATTCAGAGAAATTTCACTACCCCCAAGTTCATTTTCAGTTCAGATGGCAGCACCCTGTATCAACAGTAAATTAAAGTTGTTGTTACTGTTCATTTTTTGTAATGGTTTATTTGTTTTTCACAAATTGTCGTACACACAGGACTGGCCAACTGCTGTCTCTGGACATGTTGCTATGGCGTTAGAAAGCGTGAGAATACACAAATGCATTTTTATCAACTGGTTTAGCTAAAAATGGCTAACATGGCTAGCTCTTCTGTAGTTGTTTATATTCCGAAAGGGCGAGAGCAACGAACACTTTTGTGGGGGCGTCCATCTTGTTTTCCCACTTCAGTAACTGGAATGCGATCAACTTGTTTTAACTAGGGTGTGACGTCATTCCCAGTGCCGACCTCCTAGTTCCGAGCCAAATGGAACGCAGCATTATTCCAGCCATTGGTTGCAGAGAAGTTGAAGAAATTTTGGCCAAAGGAAGCGATGACTAGCCAGTGAAATATACCTGGTACTGTGCATGTTTCTTGTAGGTACTCAATAGTGACAAGTGAACTAAAATAAAACAGGTATTTACCTAGCAGGAAGTTTTAGATGTGACCAGGTTTTTCTCTTTCTTTTTTTTTGAGTATGCCATGAGGTCCAATCTACAAGTGCATAAATGTCTCAGTGGTGAGTATTGTATGGCATGTTGGTGACAAAAACGTGCATGTTAGGTTCTTCAGTCAGTGCCGCTGACGAAAGCACTGGCTTAGCTCTTGAAGTTTGTCCCTGGGCACTGTAAATGGCTACCACTGCTCCCTTGAGGGATGGGTTAAATGTAGAGAATGAATTTTGCTTCATATGTGTATGTGACAAAGTACCTTTACAAAAGGACATGGCCGTGTGATAGACTACATCTAATTTGTTCAGGAGAGAGTTGGATGTAATCTGAAGTCAACAACAAATACGATTGGTAAAATGTTCATTTTTACAAGCATGTTTAACAGCATGAATAAAGGACACCAGTGTTTTGAAACAGGAACCCAGCTCTGGATTTGATTTTAGATTGTAGGTGGTTAATGTGTATTTATCCAGCAGAGACATCCATCTTGAAATGGCTCATTCCCTTGATTAAGACTCATGCATCAGTGCTCTTCTGCAATTAATTTTCCTATATAAATACTATACACGAACTACAAAAAACACTGAAACTGGAGAACACCAACTCCCTCACTGCTTTTAAGGTATGATTGTCAGAGCTACTGTCACAGTCCATAGCTGGTTGTTGTTACTAAGGACCGGTGTCAGGGCCCTTTGTGACAACGCCTGGACATTTCATTCATATCCTCATCTTGGACTGGTTAACCATCTCAATACACACACACACACCTGTAGCCTACCAAACCAATTATCTGCTCACCTGTTTTCCATGTGTTAATCAATTCCTCTATATAACCTGTGTTGTTCCCTGGGTGTGTTCATTGTAGTTAATGTATGTACTGTATGACTGTTTTGCTGTAGAAGGTATTTGTGTGTTCTCTCAGTTTCTGAAAATTGCTGAATTCCAAGGCATCCATTCCAAGCTGCGTATATCTCTGTAAGATTTACTGTCAATGCTCCTGTGTGTTTGGTTACCAGGATTTATAGACATTCCTGAAATGGACTAGCAATGGACATTTATATTCAGCTTATCGATGCTTGTGTGATTCACGTTCCTTCTCCTGTGTTTTTTATCATAGGCTTTTGTTTGGCCAAGTCTGTTTCATTAAGTGCTAATAAAGGCGTACTATGTTTGATGTTTTAAAAGAAACTCAAGTTCCTATATTCAGTCTACCTTCCTCTTCACCACATCAAAATAATCATGGTGGTACAGCTACTGTCCGACCACAACACATGCTGACCCCCTCACTCACACACAGTCAATGCCCATTTATGCCCATTTTTTGTTATTATTAGAGTTGCCTACCCCTGCCCTAGTGCCTCAGTTATGCCCGTGGAATATTTGCACACACTCATCTGCACTGTTACAATGTGAAACCAGGACAGAATTGAAAAGGCCCTATTGCATGAACATGTGAAGTAGAGGCTTCGCCCTCCTAATGGTGCACATGGTGTGTGTGGGACCATCTTAGCTGACAGATAAAGGGCATTTTTCAATCATTACTAAGGCAACTAGTCTTTGACAATGAAGCCCTGCAAACAGCTCTTTGTGAGGTGGTAGTTATAATTGATGTGTTTGCTTTGACCTACGGCATGTGAGCCTTCAGTGTACCAGTACATTGATGCTGGGTGTGGTCAACTTGTCCACTTAGTGACATTCGTTTGGTTTTCCTGTCCTGATTTATCTTTTAAACCACTTCTCTCAACTTTAACATCCAGGCAATTGCACTTTTTAGGTCATACCACTGAAAGAAGTGGTCAGAGTTTCCTGGTAGCACTTATTTCTCTACCCTTGTCTATTTAAGGATGGTCATACTCTCAGATCAGAAAACCGAGTCTTCCAGGTGGTACTGTAATTCAGCCGTGAGCATTCTGTTCATACGTACTACCAAGAGGGCAGCTGCGAGCTCTAATCTTAGGATGGTTTTCAGTTTGTTTAATGGGGTGACTCTTGCTTTTCCCATTACAAAGGCAGATTGCATGTTTGCTTTGGAATTTTTCAGGCAGAGATATGTCACATTTGTACAATTTTGATTGCTTTGGATAGGTTGAGCTGAACTGGTACAATAGCAAATGCACATTCAATATTAGTGGCCCATTATGACTGCTGAAGTCCAACGATACCATTGCGCTTGTCATTGCGGCTTTTTACAGGAATCTGTTCGAGCCTTTACGTCAGTCAGATGGGTTTTATTTTCTCTTTCTATGTGCAACAAACTGGGGGTGTTCTATTTGACACTTCTGACAGGGCATGTGCTTCTGACAGTTCTTGTTCACATCCTAAACACAGATTTTACTTTTTTAGTAAATATACTTCCTCCATGTTTTGGCCTGTTTTTTGGCAGAAATCTAACGCATGGTCATTGTCACCATACATGTAGTAGTTATTAAATTAATATCTGATATTGCTTTTTCTCTATGCTCCGATCTTACTGTAAAGTATTTTGAGGTGTTGTAACAGTGTTGGCAAAACTCCTGGAGGATTTATCTCTGCCTTGCATTGCTGGACTTCAATGTGGAACCTGACCTTTGAACTGTGGTGTCTTGAATGTCACCAAAGACTGGGTTCAGGGCAATTCTGTCCTGCTTTCTCCACAAACTCCAACAAGTCTTTAAACTTTATCCCTTTGTTGTGTTCATCCTGATATTCACACACAACACTCCATTGCTTAAATGTATATAGTATTGTGTTTTCTGCATAAAGGTAAATAGGAAAGTCACCAGTAGTGTGATTGACATCATTAATAGACATTAGATGATGCTGACGTATAAGGATCACTTACAGGATAGTACATGTTATCTTATCTCAAAGATCTGTTGGAGAAACAATTGTTGTCAAACTCACTATCAGGAACAGCTTCGTGCGCCGTAGAGAATGGTCGCATGGACAATGGCTCCGCTCACTCTATGCAGGATTTGGCTTATTACTGTGTTTTTAGTTTTTATTTCTGCACGTTCTGCACTGTCGCTCATACAGTATGATCGACTAGCACTTTTGGATATACGTAATTCACTGGATACAGACTTTTTTTCCACTTACCGGAGCAATTGCTGCAACTGGAATATCCCGCCGTCGACCTGTCTACTCATACGCAGGCGTCGAATGAAAAAGAAGAGAGGAAAACGAGCGGGTATTCTATGCAGATCACGGACGAGATACTGCAATCCACCGTTACCGAGCATTTTACTTGCAAATGTTCAATCACTTGACAATACAATGGACGAACTTCATCCTCGGATTATCTTCCAGCGGGACATTGCCAACTGCTGCGTGCTAGCTTTTACAGAGACGTGGTTGGATTCCACCATACCCGACACAGCCATTACGCCAGCTGGTTTCTCCGTCTTCCGGCAGGACAGAACCTCTGAATCAGGTAAACAAAGAGGCGGAGGGGTTTGCATTATGATTAACTCTTGATGGGGTTCGGATGCCGCAGTTATTTCAACACACTGCTCACCGGACCTGGAGCTACTAACTGTAAACATACGTCCGTTCTATCTCCCCCGGGAGTTTACTTCCACTATAATCACAGCAGTCTACATACCTCCGCAGGCGGATAAGGCGCACGCGCTTGAGGGACTATATGGAATAATAAGTGGCCTAGAGGACGCTCATCTTGAGTCTGTTTTTATTGTTGTTAGAGACTTTAACAGGACAAACATGAAAAAAATACTGCCTAAATTCCATCAGCATATTTCTTTTCACACTCGGGGCGATCAGACCCTAGACCACTGTTATTCAACGATCCATAACAGCTTCAAACCCATCCCCCGCCCTGCCTTTGGAAAGGCAGATCACATCTCCATTCTTCTCCTCCCTACCTACAGACAACGTCTTAA
>JACXGM010020722.1:0-11697 GCA_016801145.1 Umbra pygmaea | reverse complement strand
GGATTCAGACAAAACGCGGAGAATCTGCTTTTAGCTACTATGGCAGCCGCAGCTGGAACCAGCTCCCAGAGGAAATCAGATGTGCTCCAACAGTAGTCACCTTTAAATCCAGACTCAAAACACATCTGTTTAGCTACGCTTTTACTGAATGAGCTCTGTGCTAAGTCCGAACTGATTGCACTATATTTTATATGTTCGTTCAATCTCTTTTATTTCTTTAACTGTACTATTTTTCTAACTGTTTTTCACTTTTATTTTAAATGCTTTAATTTTATCTGTTTTAAAATTTTTGTGTTTTCCTGTTTATGTAAAGCACATTGAATTGCCATTGTGTATGAAATGTGCTATATAAATAAACTTGCCTTGCCTTGCCTTGTCATTGCAGAGAGTACAAAACCATGGCAATTAAATGTTGTTTAGCATCTAAACCAAGAGGGTAGGCTTGGACCCTGAAGTTGAAGCAGCCCTGGCCCCTGGGTGTATTCTGAGGCTACCTGGCTATCACATTACGTTAGCTTTCCATAGACTCCCATTCATTTTGAGTCACCTTGACAGCGAATCAATTTACATCTTAAGCATTTAAAATAATATATTTTTCCATTGTTAATTTCTAAAGAAAAAGGACAATGTACTACCCTGGAAATCCAGAGTTCTTGCGAGAGCACAATTTGAATTTGCTCAGCAAGTTACTCTGGCACCGAGTAATTCTGCTCATTAACTATGCCCTTGTAGCCGAGCTGCAATCAAATTGGTGTATCTGGGATTTGGGTCTGGATTTTTCCATGCTTACAATGTACACTGTTCAAAAGATTTAAGGGAATACTAAGATAACACATCCTAGATCTGAATGAATGAACTAATCGTATGAAATACTTTCGTCTATATATAGTTGAATGTGCTGACAACAAAATCACATAAAATTATCACACAAAATTATCATTCAAATTTATCAACCCATGGAGGTCTGGATATGGAGTCACACTCAAAATCAAAGTGGAAAACCACATTACAGGCTGATCCAACTTTGATGTAATGTCCCTAAAACAAGTCAAAATGAGGCTCAGTAGTGTGTGTGGCCTCCACGTGCCTGTATGACCTCCTTACAAACCTGGGCATGCTCCTGATGAGGTGGCGGATGGTCTCCTGAGAGATATCCTCCCTGACCTGGACTAAAGCATCCGCCAACTCCTGGGGCCTCATTTATAAAACTTAGCGCTGGATTTGTGTCAGAAGTGGCGTACGGACGAAATATAGGACGTGCGTACGCAAAGAAATATTCAGATTTATAAAACCGTCCGCACGCCCTACGCCGTTTTACCTTTTTAATTCACAATCAACTCTAAATGTGGCGCAGCTTTTGCGGCTGCATGTCACGCCCATAATTGCCCATAAATAGTCAGTGAAACACCCCAAAATGTATATTCATTGATTGAGAAATCCTTTTCAAACTAAATGTGAAGTAGAAATGATTGTTGGCGAGGTGTAAAAGAGGAGGAAAATGTAATTTGGATGGCACAGTGTGGCCATTTTACAGATGCCAAAAAGGCTTCGGAGGGGCAGAAGTTTGCAGACACTGTGAATGCAGCCTGAGAGTGGACCATGGGCGAAATAAAAAAGTGGTCAGACATCAAAGTTGATGCCAAAAAGATTCAAGCGCTTCTGCCTTGGTTGGGGGAAGATTAATAAAATTAGTGAGCAACATGTCTGCATCATATATTATTTGGATATTGATGGAATGAAAATGCTTACGATAAATGGCAGCATTTTCTTTCTCATTCAGTGCCCTTATGGCAACATGAGTGCAGTCAATAGCACTGATACATTTGGGAAACCGGGCATATAGCTGCAAATTGTGCTTTTCTGTTTTGCTGTTCACCTGCGTACGGAAACTTCATGTAGGATAATTATGCGACAAGCCTATTATACCTAACACGTCTGGCATAACCCGGCTAAGGGTTGGCTGAGATAACCCTGACCTGTCAGCCAAATCCCTGAGGAAAGTGCCAGTCGCCAGAAGTCCTGTTATTATGAAAGGTGCCACTAAATAAAATGCACTATTAGGCTATTATTATTATGTTTTAACAGCGCAAGATTAGCCATTGTGCGTCAATATACGCAGTGTGATGGAATGTCTTTGTATAACTATCCATTCGACTGTAGGCCAATCTGATAATCTACATATGTCAGGTATTAAACCTAATTGTAAATGGGAAATATTTCTGTATAAATTGAATTTTTTGCCTGCGTCATGATGGAACACATTTAAAAATGAAACGAACTAAACGCATATAAAAGAACAATATGATTCTGTAGCTGATGATGACATATACTATGAAAACTGCTTTACCCAATGGACAATAATGAGTATTTATTATCTATTTATCTATCTAGCTATCGATATATATATCTATCTATCATCATCTATTTTTCTTTTTGCTCCGCCAGACAGAGTCATCGACAAGAAGATCATTTTTTAAACATGATTTTTTTCTGTTTACCATATTATTTATGAGGATGAATTACATAACATGCCAATATAATTACAGAATATATTTGAGTGTTCTTTTTGCAAATGTGTCTTTATTTGCATTTACGTTGGCTACAATCTTGTTTTGTTTTATTTGTATTTCACCACAGGCTGTTGATTGTGAGAATGGCTTTGTGAAATGTTCATATTATTAATGAGAGGCAGTATTTCGATTTCGTTTAGCTACACAACGGTCTGCAGTTTCAGACAGCTTCACGTGTTTCATCCGTCTGCCGCTGATGTCGCCATTTCTCATTTCACACGTTTTTGTGCGTACGCATGGGTCAGAGTTGCCGTGAAGGACCGCACATTTTCCAGTCAAGTTTGCTTTTTATAAATCCCAATTATTGCGTAGAGAGCTGCGTATGTGTTCTTTTCTGCATACGCCACGTTTATAAATGAGGCCCCTGGACAGTCTGTGGTGCAACGTGGCGTTGGTGGATGGAGCGAGGCATGATGTCCCGGATGTGCTCATTCAGATTCCGGTATGGAGAACGAGCGGGCCAGTCCATAGCATCAATACATTCCTCTTGCAGGAACTGCTGACACACTCCAGCCACATAAAGTCTAGCATTGTCTTGCATTAGTGCCAACCGCAACAGCATATGGTCTCACAAGGGGTATGAGGATCTCATCTCGGTACCTAATGGCAGTCAGGCTATGGAGGACTGTGCGGCCCCTCAAAGAAATGCCACCCCACACCATTACTGACCCACTGCCAAACCGGTCATGCTGGAGGATGTTGCAGGCAGCACAACGTTTTCCACAGCGTCTCCAGACTCTGTGGAGAATGTTGTGGAGAACGTTCTCCACAGCGTCTCCAGACTCTGTCACGTCTGTCACATGTGCTCAGTGGGAACCTGCTTTCATCTGTGAAGAGCACAGGGCACCAGTGGCGAATTTGCCAATCTTGGTGTTCTCTGGCAACTGCCAAACGTCCTGCACGATGTTGGGCTATAAGCACAACCCCAACTTCTGGACGTCAGGCCCTCATATCCCCCTCATGGAGTCTGTTTCTGACCGTTTGAGTGGACACATGCACATTTGTGGCCTGCTGGAGGTCATTTTGTAGGGCTCTGGCAGTGCTCCTCCTGCTCCTCCTTGCACAAAGGCGGAGGTAGCGGTCCTGCTGCTGGGTTGTTGCCCTCCTATGGCCTCCTTTATGTCTCCTGATGTACTGGCCTGTCTCCTGGTAGCACCTCCATGCTGTGGACACTACGCTGACCAGACACAGCAAACCTTCTTGCCACAGCTCGCATTGATGTGCCATCCTGGATGAGCTGCACTACCTGAGCCACTTGTGTAAGTTGTAGACTCCGTCTCATGCTACCACTAGAGTGAAAGCACCGGCAGCATTCAAAAGAGACCAAAACATCAGCCAGGAAGCATAGGAACTGAGAAGTGGTCTGTGGTCACCACCTGCAAAACCACTGCTTTATTGGTGGTGTCTTGCTAATTGCCTATAATTTCCACCTGTTGTCCATTTGCACAACAGCATGTGAAATTGATTGTCAATCAGTGTTGCTTCCTGAGTGGACAGTGTGATTTCACAGAAGTGTGATTGACTCTACCCTGTAGCTCCATGACCTTGTATCTCACGTTATGGCCCCGTAGCAGCCATTTTTGTGAAAATATGTGAACTGTTGTGCCATAACCACGCAACTTTTTGTCACACATTCGAGAAATTACCGTAAAGTCCAGGAGAAGCTCGCAGGCAATCGGGGGACGTGGAGGCATACAGTCAATAGAGAAGCCCATAGAGAGTCCATGAAAAGCATCGGAACAAAATATTTCAGCAACTTTTTGATTGATTGGAAATACTTCCTACTCATGCTCTCCATCTCTGCAAGAGGCTAGATTCGTAATGATTCAGATATCTCTTGGCACAGCTACAAACAGAATTACAACTTTCAGAGACGTTGCTCACGTCACATTTACGTCATCACACTCAGCTTGAGGCTGCCCAGTACACTCGGCTACCACAGAATAAGTGCTTCTAATTGATTTCACTTGCTCTCCATATTTATATACTTATTGTCTCATTTATTTATTTCAGGACATTTTTCATTGCCATATTTATTTATTTATGTACTTTTCATTTAATTTATATTGACTTCAATGGCTTTCCATAAAAAAAGTAGCGATGATGGGAAGAAATACAGGATGACTAAGTTAATATATTCAATATGTAAACAGTAATATTATGAGTATACTGTACAGTATGTTGAGTATATGGTGTAAGCAGTATATGTACAGTAATAATAGTGATAAAAAGTCAATGAGCCACTAGTGTTGCGGATTGCAGTGAGATTACTAGAGGAAAATGTTATCTGAACATGGATTAATTAAAGAAATTTCATCTGCACCAGTTTGACAAGGCAGAAGAGAGAACTGTACAAGGACAACACTGAGAAACATCCAGCAGAGGGTGCTATAAAAGGACACTGGACTAAAAGCAAGCATTTATTATCATTACAAAACCATTCCAACTCAAAAGTTGAAAATATTAAGACTATTATTGGTCATGTTGAATGTTGAAGCAATGTAATAAATGTTTTGAGTTATTATCAACAGTATTATTAATGAGGATGTATTACGGGAATAAAAGTCTAATGATGTTTTTGAAGAACACTACAATTAATCTGAAAAGGTTACAATGGTGATTGGTTATTAGGCCCAGTCAAAATAGTATAGAGTTTGGTTTTGTTTATGCTATTGATATTTCTTATTTTTTGTTTTTATTGTTTGGTAGAATGGAGAGATGTGTGAAAATAATGGTAAATCTGTTTTTGGTTAATAAGGGGTTATAGGGTGTTTTAGAGAACAGCATTATACTGTGTGAAAGCTGTTAATTTGAATATGCGTGGTTATATTTTGTTTTGGGGATTTTTTTGCATTATGAGGAAATATTTTAAGTGTAAGCATGGGGACATTCCTCATGGGGGTCTGGGGTACTCAATGAGACAATTCAAGAGAAGAACCCCTCACTGGGCGTGTGTTAGGGTCCTTTTGACCAGTGACATTAGGTGAAAGGAGGGGCTCTGTTTAGAGGAACAGATAGGCTATATAAGATATGGGATTGTATGGATCAGTGTTCAGAGTGGAGCGGGTAAATAAGAGTGTCATTATTTTTTAGCTGGTTTTTGGAGGAATGCACCATCGGACAATACTTGGAATAATTTTCACTTGGAATAATTTTCACTTGGAATAATTTTCACTTGGTGTATAACTTACTTGGAATACTTGGAATACATTTTGATTGGAATATATCTGACCAGGGAAACAACCTGTGTGGGTGATTAAGGCAAAATTACATGGCTAAATTTGAAGAATCTGGTGAAAGTCTTAACAACTGATAAAACAATAACCTTAAGATAATCTACCTTCGCCGGTTATTCTAATTTATATTTAAATTACAATTATTTTGACTAAGATGGACTGATGTAAATAAACATAATTGATGCAAAAGACTGTTTAAAGTCATAAAAGCTTTTGGTGACAAAAGATCCTTGGAAAACACATCCGGTTGTGACTGCCTGGTTCCTTCTGAAACGTAGGAGTTGCCAGTCTTCTAACTCACTCTTGGCCTTGCTTTCTTGTCTACTCTCCTAAGGGAAAGTCTTATCTGCCTTGACCCTGAAGCTTCTCCCTGTCTGTCTTACTGTTCTAGAATCTCCCAACAGGCCCTTAACTATAGCCTTATAACTCTCTCATCTAGTAATACTATTCTAAACTGTTCAAACTGTATTTAAACATGATTATATAGAATATACTTCTCAACAATCTGATTATATCATTGATTAAAATTGGTTTTTCATGCCTGAGATCCCCAGTATTTTTGGATAAACAAGTTGTTTCATTCATGGTAATGTTCTGTTTTTCAGTCAGAAGCCTGTAGCTCAAACCAGTTCAAACTAGTTATCTGGTTGGTGCATCTGGCCTGTGTAAACAGCAAAAGGGTTCCTCCTTTACGACAGGTAATAAAGTAATTAAATGACATTCTTCTCTACCTCCTACCCTCTGTTCCAGGTGTTCAGCCTAAACTGTTCTGGAAGTTATACTGATTCACTATAATGTTAGGTTGTAGATGTGGATTATTGTTCTAGCATTGGGATATGTTTACAAACGTGTGAAGGATTAAATTTCAAATTGTGGCTATTATGGTGGTGCATTAGGATCATGAATGTGGTTAATTGGGAATGATATGTTGAATCATTATTGAGAATGTGGTGACGACTATAATTTTCTATATGTTTTAATAAATTGTATGATTTCTTGTGTATCATATTCTGATTTTAAGTGTGTTTCTATAAAAGGCTACAGAGCATTAATCAATTACACTCGCGAGGGTCAAGGAGCTAATGATTTCTGTCTGATCAATAGTTAATAAAAATAAGACCCAAATTCCAATAACCACAGCCAGTTAGCTCTGTATTTGTTTTTTGATCACAAATTAGTAGACCAAGCCACAGCTACCATCAAAGGAATAAGGTAATACACAAAGGTGTTAGATTTATTCATTATTGAAAAGTCTTTACCAATAAAGGATTTATACGCTAAGCTAGTAGGGAAGGACCGAGAAGTTGCGGGCACTTTACTCTTCTTCCAACACTTTAGAAAGACAGATTGAGTGTGGAGGATGGTAATGTGAGTCTGTGACTTCTTTTTCCGAAACAGGCAGTCGCTAGGATAGGTTGATGAGGACATCTAGTGGCTGAATTCTGAAACAACATCCCAGAGTAGTTTTAATAAACTGAAGTCGTGTAATGATCTGACTCTATCTGGTTAATTACATGGTTGATCGATAAATAGAGACCCAGGTCAGACCTGCCCGCGACACTAGGTAAGTACAGTAATGTGCAGTATGTATAGTAGAGTATTTGTACATACAGTAGGTAATGAGTGAAACAATAAGTTCCTGAATTGAACAGTAATATAGTTACATATTTATTTGAAGTTTGCAATAGTTGGTAAACTTAAGGCTTTCACATGTCGTCATTGTCCAAGATGTGCTGCTGAATATCTGTATGGTGAATATCTGTATGGTGAATATCTGTATGGTGAATATCTGTAAGGGTATTCCCTGGAAGAACCTCCTGTTAGTCGATGCCCCTTTTGTTTAGTTTTCCAGGAGGTTTCAGTTGTATGTATATATTTAATTTTTTGAAATTCCTTATCAGTGGGGTTGTGTGTAAATATCTGTATAGGTTAAGGGTGCAGGGATGGGTTGTGTTTAGGGACCTTTGGCACCATCTCCTGGAGTTATTTAAACCTGTGTCAATCACACATGCATGGACTTGGTTATTATTCCTTGTGTTATGTACCGTTTCTTGTTTAGTTTGTGGGTTCTGCTTTAGAAAAGGGTATTAGTGTTGATAGTTTATTCTAGCCAAGCAACCACTTTCTAGAGACCTATCTGTTAACTATCCCTTTAGGTGTCCATCTCTTATGAGTAAGGTTACTAGAGTGAATGGTCTGACACCTGTTGTTTATTTGCAATTAAGGAAGCTACAGTATATTAGTCCTGGTTCTCCAGAGGGTGATTGCTTGGCATTTTGGGTTTATACCTCAGTGTCATGTTGTGTTAATCATTCCAAGGTACGTACTGAGTGTTTAGGTAAATTCAAGTCAGTTGAGCTATAGCATTGTCTCTGAGAGTTAGGTTCCACTTTCTGTTCAGTCCATTAACGTGGTCCATTCTGGAGTAGACGCTGTCAGCTGTAGGGGACGTACCTTGTCATTCTAGTGTTTGTTGTTTTGATATCACCAGTTGCCGTTTTGAAGATGACCGAAGAGATCTAGGTGTTTTGTTTATTCTTAAGTTACATTCATTAAAACAAGCAAATCCAACACTCTGCTCTGGTCTCCATCTATCCACCTACACCTACGTGACAGTTTCATTTCTGGCCTGAACCAAATTGACCACAGCCTGCTCTTGTTGGTCAGTCAACTGTTGCCTCTGCCTCACCTATTTGGCCTAGTCTCTATCCTGTAGGGAAAATTACACATTCAGTCACACCACCTACTCTGTGGATCACATTGGCATTCACTATACAGTCACTTGACAATTGAGAGTAGCCTAATGTTCAGTGCTCAAGACTTACCGGTTCTCAAAGTTCTGCTGATTGAGGCCACAGTTGATCTGAGGTTATGTTGAGTCATTGTAGTTGCCTCAGTCATTTTCATGCCATAATTTACCACAGGGTCTGCAACTATTGCTCGGATTTCAGTTGAGACTTGCTGCTGTCTTGGTCTGTGACCCTGTCTTCTACAGTGTGTATAGAGAAGAATCACCCCCCTGTAAAATAATCACATTTTGTTGCTTTGCAGCCTGGAATGAAGACAGACACAATTTTTGTTTCATTCAGCTGTATTTACTCAGTGCAACTGATAACATCCAAGTGAAAGATATAACAAAATAAAAACATAATCACTGAGTTGGAAAAATGATCACCCCCTTGTTTCAGTATTTTGTTTAACCACCGTTTGCTTTAATTACAGCCTTTAGTCTGTTAGGATATGTCTCTACTAACTTTGCACATCTAGATGTTGCAATATTTGACCAGTCTTCTTTGCAGAACTGCTCAAGTTCAGTTAAATTTGATGGTGACTGTTTGTGGACTGCTGTCTTCAAGTCATTCCACAGATTTTCATTGGGGTTTAAGTCTGGTCTCTGACTAGGCCATGCAAGGACATTCACCTTTTTCTCCTTCAACCACTGTGTGCTTTGGGTCATTGTCATGTTGGAAGGTGAATCTTCTTCTGATTGACAACTTTCTGGCAGAGAGCAGCAGGTTTTCCTCAAGAATCTGACAGTATTTTGCCCCAGATATTTTTCCTTCTATCCTGACAAGTGCTCCAGTCCCTGCTGCAAACAACCCCATAACCTGATATTACCACCTCCATGCTTTACTGTAGGAATGGTGTTATTTAGATGGTGAGCTGTATTGGATTTTGGCAGGACATATTGCTTGGCGTTGAGGCCATAAATTCCATTTTAGTCTCATCTCACCATAACACATTTTCCCACGTGTCCATAGAATCTTCAAGGTGCGCTTTGGCAAAGCTCAGTCGTGACTGCAAGGGGTCTTTCTTGAGGAGTGGCTTTTTTCTTGCAACCCTCCCATACAAGCCACATTTGTGGAGAATTTGTGATCTTGTTGTCACATGCACACAATGACCACTCTTTGTCATGAATTCCTGCAACTGCTTCAGAGTTGCTGTAGGCCTCTTGGTAGCCTCTCTGACCAGTTTCCTCCTGGCTCTTTCATCCAGTTTGGAGCGACGTCCTGACCCAGGGAGGGTCTGTGTTGTACCAAATACCTTCCACTTCTTAATAATGGACTTCACTGTGCTTCTAGGCACTGGTAAAGCTTTTTAAATTGTTGGTCATACCATATTAAGGCAGACTAATCGACCACAGAGCTGAATAGTAATGCATTATAATCAATGAATAAGTTGTTATTATACAAATATATATTGTATGTAGTGTGTGCTGCTTAGAAATGACACATCAGTACTTTTCAGTGGGATGGATGTTCTGTTCTTCACAACTGACAGAGTGTATGCACGCATGTGGACCATGTACGTTTTTTGGTTAATGAATGTGGATGGGTACATCCTGGCCCCTTCCTTTCCTGTAATTCCATGTTCAGCTCCATTGTCTTTCTCACACTGAGGGAGAGATTGTAGTCCTGACCTCCCCAACTACCCCATCTTATTGTCCAGCCTGTCACCTTTGTGTCTTCAGCAAGCTTGGTGTGTGAACACTCAATAGTGGGTGAACGAGGGCACCAGAACAGGACGCAGCATGGACCCCTGATTGGCCCCGGCATTGAGGTGGAGTGGGGTGGTGCTGGACTACTGAGGTGACAACAAGCTTGGCCCCCCTTGTGGCCCCCTAAATGCAGAGGGCATGCTATTTTTTTGACATCCATTATCATACAGCAGAACACTAAGCCAATGCACCCCAAGACACTGTAAGTCTTTTACACCACTAGATGGCGATCCTCTCCAAATGAACAGCAGCAGGCATGGTATGCGTCATCAGCAGCAAACCTATTCTTTACTACAACACTACACAACATTTTAGTGTCCACTTTTCCCAGTCTCCATAGCCACAAGTGACAGGAAAGAACACAGATGCAATAGAAAGTAAACCACATGTGTCGTGTTTCTTTGAAATTAACATTTATATTAGAAGACTGATACAAAGATAGACAGCCATAGAGTGATACGGCATTACAGTAACTATCCCATAATTCCATGATTTATATGAAATACTGGTTGGATGATTCTTGGAAACATGAGGGGATTAAGCAGGAACCTGGGAATAATTCAACTAGACCTCAGGTTAACGTACATTTGCAAACCTACCCTACAAATAGCAAAATACCCCATTGATTTGATGTAGGCATCTCTATGGACACCCAATTGTAATGTAATGTTCTGATGAAATTCCTTGATTTTCTCATATGATACATCTACAGGATTGTTATGCATAATATGAATAATAATAACACATGGGATTTTATAACGCCTTTCAAGGCTGAGGGAAGGTTAAGTCAGTTATGAGTTTTTAACGGTGGTGATGGGGTGCAAGTTCTGGGTGGCAAGAAGGAGAGTTCCAGTTTCCACAGCAACGCTGAATACCCAGTGTCACATGTTATACAGAGCCTTGTTTTAGCCTGGTCCCACATGTTATACAGAGCCTTGTTTAAGCCTGGTCCCACATGTTATACAGAGCCTTGTTTTAGCCTGGTCCCACATGTTATACAGAGCCTTGTTTTAGCCTGGTCCCACATGTTATACAGAGCCTTGTTTTAGCCTGGTCCCACATGTTATACAGAGCCTTGTTTTAGCCTGGTCCCACATGTTATACAGAGCCTTGTTTTAACCTGATCCCACATGTTACCCAGACTTATTTTAGCCTGGTACTACATGTTACAGAGCCTTGTTTTAACCTGATCCCACATGTTACCCAGACTTATTTTTGCCTGGTCCTACATGTTACAGAGCCTTGTTTTAACCTGATCCCACATGTTACCCAGACTTATTTTAGCCTGGTCCTACATGTTACAGAGCCTTGTTTTAACCTGATCCCACATGTTACCCAGACTTATTTTAGCCTGGTCCTACATGTTACAGAGCCTTGTTTTAACCTGATCCCA
>JACXGM010020721.1:0-17632 GCA_016801145.1 Umbra pygmaea | reverse complement strand
GCATGTTTCTAAACAGTTCCATGACCATAGACGTAGTAAAACACGGTTCGCTTGTCATGACTGCGCTGATCTTGTTCGTCAGGTTAGTTTCGATTCTGGGGAGGAGGTGGCGGAGGGATACAACTCAGGTATTTTGAATTTGTACTGTAGTACCCATTTTTTTAACGCTGGCTGTCCGTTTTACATATAGCACCTTTAATATAGTGTATTCCACCACTGGACTGCTTGGATACTTAGAGAATTTTTAGGGAAAACAAATCACGTATACGTAAATGAGGGGAAAAGGTGTAAGCTGGGACCGCACTACTGCTCTTGGTGGGTGGGACTTCACATTGATTTGCTTAATATAAAATGCATGGCTAAAGCGATTGGATAACAACGGAGATATTAGTAAATAACTTGTTTGCGCATTTCCTCAAATACGAGTAATTTTCTTAATTTTGTAGCGAGTAACGAATGTGTTTTTGAAAATGTAAAGAAGTAAAAGTATCAATTTTTGTAAAGAAATGTAGTAAAGTAAAAGTACAAAGTTGGCAGACAGATGCATACTCAAGTAAAGTACAGATACACAAAAAAATACTTAAGTACAGTAACGAAGTATTAATACTTAGTTACTTTACACCACTGTCTGCGCTTCTATGCATCTGAAACTTTCTACCAAGTTGTTGGTGACAATATAGGAGTGGACAAATCAACTGTGAGTGATGTAGTGAAAGCTGTGTCAATTGCATTGGCCAGCCTGGTCAATCAGTTTGTTTCACTTCCAAAGGATGTCCAGATTGCCCAGACAAAGCACAAGTTTTTTTTCTTTTGGGGAACATGCCCAATACTATTGGGGTTATTGACTGCACTCATGTGCATAGAACATGCACAGAAAAATTGAATATATTATTTTTGTTGGTTATTGCAATTGGTTTAGGGGATCATTTCATGTTTTTATTTCATTTCTACTTTATTGTACTGAATAGCGTAATTGGTCTACTTTATCTAATTTATCACTGTTACAACGGTTACACAAGTCAAGTGCAAAATTTTAATGAAAGTATATACACTAAATGATACAAATGTATTATTTGACCAACTGTAAAGTTTTAATACATTTTCTTCCTGGAATCCACCTTGACATTCTACCCCCTGTTGGGATCAGGATAATCCTATTTTCTTGGATCAAAGTTATCCAAATCCTACTAACAAGTTTTGCATTAAAATTACTAGTAAATTCTTCTCTAGTCTTGTTCCATACAAAGTGCCAGAAATTATTAATGTGAATGCTTTTTGGATGCTTATAACATCCATTCAGGACTCAGTTGTTAGGTCGAGTAAATCATTCATTTTCCAGGGGTCCATATTTTGTAAGGTTCTCAGATGGAACGACAACACCATAATCGCACCAGTGGATGTAACACTTCAACACAAAACATATCCCAGTCTGTCATGATCCAACTACACACCAATCACAGTACATGTTCAACTCTTCCATCAATGTCTGGTGTGGTGTCTGACCACTGCAAAGGTAAATTGTTACGCATTGTATGGTCCGCAGAAAGGGTAATTGGCTGCCACCTGCTCTCCTTTGAGGTCATACATGAATGTAGACCTAGAAAATGTGCAGGCAAGATCACAGCTCACCCTTTCCAATCTGGTCACCCACTGTTCCAAATATGATCCGCTGGCAGGCAGAGGGCAAGTGGGCAGTACAGGTCAATAATGTCCAACATGTAGCTGTACATGAACAGATTCTTTTCATGTGGTTTGGCCTTCAGTAATCAGCTATCTGCTCCACGTAGACTGACAGAACTGTGCTAGGCACATCAAGTCAGCTAACTGTTAACTGCTGATTATAGAACTGCACCAGGGCATCAAATTTCTTTTTGTTCATCAACCACTGTGGTAGTTATAAAAAACTAGAAATACAAAGTATGCTGTTGAAAAAGGCCAAAATGCATATACGCTGTTAATCAATTCAAAATGAATCCTGTGATCTAATCCAAAATATTTGATAGATGAAATCTATTTCTCTTACCAGCGTAACCTTTCAGCTCAGATTTTTATTATGTTAACAGAGGATTTGGCTAAATGTACTGAATGAATTTATTTATCTAGAACAGACTTTTTAAATGTTCATTGATTTTTAAGGGCTGGAGGTTACGCTGGTAAGAGAAAGAACAACATTGGGTATTTTCCATTGCAGGACTGTGCTGTACAATACCGCTAAGTAGGTCTGGGATCATTTACTCTACAACTAACTTCTTATTCAGATTAGAATTTAGAATCTGGCATGTGTAGGTAGAGAGAGGAGCCAAACACAGAGCTGCAAGTTTTCTTTAAATGTGCAAACACGCTACCAGTTTAGACTAGGTACACTTAAAAAATAAAGGGTGGCTAAACAGGTGGCCACAAACATCATTTTTAACAACAAGGAAATAATATAGCTGACCTTGTAACAACGCGCTTAACTTGATGTCATACAATAGCGGTTTACATAACAGGTACAGATTTACATACAATCGTATGCAAAGGTTTAGGCAGCCCCTGACAATTTCCATGATTTGCATTTTTTTATTATTTGGTGTTTGGATCAGCAATTTCATTTAGATCTATCAAATAACTGAAGGACACAGTAATATTTCAGTAGTGAAATAAGGTTTATGGGATGAACAGCAATGTGCAATATGCATCAAAACAAATTAGACAGGTGCATAAACAGAAATACGGAATACATTTTTAGTCGAGCCTCCGTTAGTAAAAATAACAGCCTCTATACGCTTCCTATAGCCTGTAATGAGTGTCTGGATTCTGGATGAATATTTTGGACCATTACTCCTTGCAAAACATCTCCAGTTCAGTTAGGTTTGATGGTTGCCAAGCATTGAAAGCCCGCTTCAAATCGCACCACAGATTTTCAATGATATTCAGTTCTGGGGACTGGGATGGCCATTCCAGAACATTGTACTTGTTCCTCTGCATAAATGCCAGAGTAGATTTTGAGCAGTGTTTTGGGTCGTCTTGTTGAAACTTTGTGACTGATTCCTCTACATTATTCTCAAGTATCTGCTGATATTGAGTGGAATCCATGCGACCCTCATTTTTAACAAGATTCCTAGTACCAGCACTGGCCACACAGCACCACAGTATGATGGAACCTCCACCAAATTCTACTGTGGGTAGCAAGTGTTTGTCTTGGAACACTATGTTCTTTTGCCGCCATGCATAAGATCCCTTGTTATGACTAAATAACTCCATCTTTGTTTCATCAGTCCACAGCACCTTCTTCCAATTTGAAGCTGGCTTGTCCAAATGTGCATTTGCATACCTCAAGTGACTCTGTTTGTGGCGTGTGTGCAGAAAAGGCTTCTTCCGCATCACTCTCCTGTACAGCTTTTCCTTGTGCAAAGTGCGCTGAATTGTTGAACGATGCACAGTGACACCATCTGCAGCAAGATCTTGTTGTAGGTCTTTTGAGTTGGTCTGTGGTTGACCGTTCTCACTATCCTTCGCCTTTGCTTTTCCAATATTTGACTTGGCGTGCCATGTAACAAGAACTGTGCCTGTGGTCTTCCACTTTCTCACTATGTTACTCACATTGGACACTGACAGCTTAAATCTTTGTGATAGCTTTTTGTAGCCTTCCCCTAAACCATAATGTTTAACAATATTTGTTTTCAGGTTATTTGAGAGTTGTTTTGAGGCCCACATGTTGCCACTCTTCAGAGGAGAGTCAAAAAGAACAACAACTTGCAATTGGCCACCTCAACAGAGATGGGAAGTAACGAAGTACAAATACTTTATTTCTCTGATATTTTTACTTTACTATTTATTTTGTGCCGACTTTTTACTTTTACTCCTTACATTTTTAACACAAATATCGGTACTTTCTACTCCTTACATTTAACAAAATTGTCTCGTTACTTTAGTTTCAAATAATTTCAGTGAAGTTACCGTTATTATTTCTGGCGTCATCAATACAGAATTCAATCTAATTGAATGGAAATATAAGTTGCATTTGACGCACCACTACAAGACGACTCGACAGATTTGGTGGCATTCATTCGTGGCAAATCATTGCGGCTTGATCGCGGTAATGTTAGAATAGTATTATGTAAGGTGACATGATTGAAAATGAAGAAAACGGAGATCCCAGAGATTCGACAAGCAGCAAGCATTCCCAATCATCCTTGGCCTTATCTGAGGGAGATGTTTGACATAGTAGTCATGAAGAATGTCTCCTGGCCAATGTGCTGCAAATTTGAGATAGCCTATACATTTGAACACTTTGCGGTCTCTCTCTTCCTGCCCATCCCAGACACACACGCACATGTTTTTTCACTCACTCACTGTCCTACACACAATAACATCATGACACGTTCAACATAACAAAAGGTGTGTACTGGTATATTTGTCCTATACAAAAATTACATTATGACATGTTACACTATACAGAAAGTCTGTATACACTAGTTGCTCCCAAGTTCTTAAAGGAGTTCAGGACAAATCCATGCATATCTACAGATTTGAGGGCATACATCACTTGCCATTTTTCTTTTGCTGGATGTCTATTTGCAATTTAATAAATATTTTTTTATGCAATGCACACAGAATTTGTAATTTCTCCAACTTTTATAGTATTTCAATTGTAAAAATTGTGAGCCTGACGTATTGCATTTATTATTATTAACACTCCATGTTCAAAGATTTACTAGCTGTCATTTCTAATACACTGCTGCTATCCATTAGTTGTAACTCTAAAAGTATGGGGAACTTGAGCACACACATATTTGAGCACACACACAGGGATGCCGACAGGAATCCGGGACATAACTCCACATTTAGGGCCGCCCAGTAAAAGAAATATGGGATAGTGAGTACTTTTGCCAGCTCTGGTGGTAAGTAATCTGTGCTGCGTGCAATATTACCCATATACAGAGGGTGACATGCATTTCCTGATTGATTTTGTGGTTCGTTTGACACCCTCAAGTTTAACAGAAGTAATTAAGTGGTGGTGGATTTTAAAGGTAATAGCATTTCCTGTTTGGGTTTTGGCAGTTTGATGTGAATCATCCACATCTATGATCAAACTTTTATTGGTGGATGTACTAATTATGTTTTTTTGTAACTGTAGTGGAAACTTTATTTTGTAATGTTTGATGAGTTACAGAGCCAGACAAGACTTTGCAGACAGCACGCACATTCTCTTGTTTGTTCAAAGGTTTCTGTGACGGCCCGCGCATTTTCACATCAAGTTAATTGCGTATGCAAGCTTTTAGTGCGTACGCAACGTTTATACGAGGCCCCTGGTACCTAATACTGAGGTCCAGAGGGTGGTGCCAACACACATATTACAAACTTAAACAGTACTGGCCATAAATGAGTGAACATAAATAACACAACGGACATAAATGCATGTATCACACATGGAGTCCAATTCTGAGTTCATTGCCACACCATCCAACTCTGGGACATTGTGACAGGTTCTAGGATGGGTATCTGTATATGCACTTTATGACATCTGCTGATATAAAATGGTCTCTACCATAACTCTGCATTTGAAGGTGCACAGATATCTCGGGAAAGTGTAGTTTAGTAAATGTATAGCATTACAAAAGTACATTTACTCATATAACTCTAATTCTTCACCAATTGCACTGGCTTCCTGTTCGTTATCATGTACATTACAAAATATTACTCCTTACATATAAAGCTCTTTATAATTTGGCACCTCAATATCTTTCAGATCTTCTTCACGCCATGTCCTAAGAAATTCAGAAGAGAACAATAGAGACTGCAGAGGTTTAAATATTGCTTTAACACATTGCTTTAAACACATTATTATACTTTATATACATACCTCTCATTTCTGTTAAATTTCCATTTGGTCTCAGCGTCTGCCTCCTTGGTAAACTAGATCCAGAACACAGTCTCTCCACAACACTGCTCACGGAATGTCTGGGATGCAGTTGTACTTTTTCAAGCTGTAGACACTCCACCTTCTGGACTTTTTATATTTCAGTTTCTGTAGCTGAAAGAAAATTTGGTGCTTGTATTATTACTCTACAGAATGTCAGTTTGTCAAAACTGTCAAAAAAACAACATCTTAACCACTTTTTTTTGTAAAAAAATCAACATCTTAACCACTTGCCAACTACGACAGACTATTTATAACTGGATCTTAGATTTTCTGGTGTACATAAGTAGGATATTAGCCAGACACAATAAGGACATCTCACCTATAGTTCAGCAAAATCTTTCAATTGACATTGAAGAAAATTATGGATATTATTCTGTCAGCTCAAACAAAATCTGATTCATTATTGCAGGTGTGGGTACTGTGTGTAAGGGTCCCTCAGTCAGGTCAGGTAGCTTCTACACCTGATACTGTTATCTCCACTCTTCCCACCACACATGAACCCAACACGCATCACAGGCTGAACTCATCTGATACCAGTACTTCACTTCTTAGCACACATGAACGCAGCAGGTCCCACAGATCACAATCTCCAGAGTACTAACACATGCAGCTTATTTACACATTGCATATAAGACAGCCTCTCTGACCCTCATTGCGAGGTATTGTTTCCTAGTGAACTACTGAGCATTGCATATATCATTGTTTGGATATCCTGTGTATTGTCCCCTATTGTTTTCTTTCTGACTCTCGAGATTTGCCGTTTGTTTGTACCTTTGCCTGTGACTGCCAGTGTTGACCCTATTTGCCTATGACCCTCAATTACCCTCCGGATCCCGCTCTTGTACTTCTGCCTGTGCCTCCTGTGTTTTGAGCTCTGCTCCCTGACTACGCCAAGCCAAGTTCTGTGTACCTTTGCCATATATTTGGATCCGGTCTTTGTATTGCTGCATTACATATTACAAGTATCTATTACAAGCACTGCACTGGTGGTGCCCCGATCCCGCAGCTGAATCAAATTTAGGAGACAGTCCTGGCACTTGCTGGACTTTCTTGGGCGCCTTAACAACTTCTTCACAACAATTGAACCTCTCTCCTTGAAATTCCAATAAATGGTTGATTTAGCTTCAATCTTACTAGCAGCAATATCCTTGCCCATGAAGCAATTTTTGTGCAAAGCAATGATGACGGCACATGTTTTCTTGCAGGTAACCATGGTTGACAGAGGAAAAACAATGATTTCAAGCACCACCCTCATTTTGAAGCTTCCAGTCTGTTATTCTAACTCAATCAGAGTTAGAGTGATCCCCAGCCTTGTCCTCATCAACACTCTCACCTGTGTTAACGAGATAATCACTGACACGATAGCAGCTGGTCCTTTTGTGGCAGTGCTGAAATACAGTGGAAATGTTTTTTGGGGGGGATTAAGTTAATTTTCATGGCAAAAGGGACATTGCACTTAATTGCAATTCATCTGGTCACTCTTCATGACATTCTTGAGTATATGCAAATTGCCATCGTCAACACTGAGGCAGCAGACTCTGAAAATTACAATTTGTGCAATTTTGACCACGACTGTAAAGCCATGTTGACCGCATCGTCCACAGACCTATTGGTGTGTGTCAGTGAGTGTATCAGGTGTGTGTAGGTGCGTGATTTAAGGTGTGACAGCACAATGTGCTCAAATGAATTCATAACAACAGAGGTCAACGTGAGTGGTCTGGAGTAATTAAGTCTGTTGATCTTTGTCTTTTTGGGGAACGGGATGATGGTGGAGGATTTGAAAAATGCTGGAACATGGCATGTCTCCAGTGAGATATTAAAAATGTCAGTGAACACTGGAGACAGCTGATCTGAACATTTTTTCAGGGTGGAGGGCTAGACAGAATCTGGGTCGGCTGCCTTGCGATTGTTTTGTTTTTGAAAATTCTGTTGACCTCTCTTTCCAAGACAGTGAGAGGCACTGTAGTGGCAGTGAAGGGGTAGGGGGATGGGTAATTCTGTAGTATCCTTAATGATGGGGGGCTGGAGGACTGGGCCAGTGGGCTGTTGCAGGTGGCTGGACACAAAGGCAGGAGGAATGTTGTTAGGACTGTCCCTTTGTCTTTCAAATGTGGGGGTAGAACTTGTTCAAGTCATTTGCAGGTTGTTGATGGAGTGGGTGTTTCTGGCTTGTAGTTGGTGATCTGTTGTAGGCCTCTCCAAATAAAAGCTGGATTATTTGCTGAGAACTCATTTTTAGTGGCCTTGGCTTCCTCAACTATTTGGTCGTTCTGTAGCCATCTCTTTACCTGATCCAAAACACTTCTTTTTTTGTCAAATGCAGATGTTTGAGATTAGCCATGAACCAGGGTTTGACGTTGTTGTAGGTCACCATGCCCCGTGTAGGAACATAGGTGTTTTCACAAAAAGCTTCATACACGTTGGCGATTGGTGGACTGTAAAAACCAACCAGAGTAAATTATGTGAAATCCCACTTGAAAGTTTATTGCTGAGTGAACGCACGTTTGCGAAGAATATTCCAGGTAGTGGAGTCTGTAATCCATGGTGCCACAAAAAGCTTCATACACGTTGGCGCTTGGTGGACTGTAAAAACCAACCAGAGTAAATTATGTGAAATCCCACTGGAAAGTTTATTGCTGAGTGAACGCACGTTTGCGAAGAATATCCCAGGTAGTGGAGTCTGTAATCCATGGTGCCTTGAGCATACCAGCGCCCCAGCTCTCTTTCCTCTTTGGTGGCGGCTCACTATTCGGTAGAGTGCAGTAGTGCCTTTGAGCAGAATGACCAGATAATCCACTGATGTTGCGAAAAAGCTTGGAAATGATTCCACAAAAGTTGGTTCCCCAATGTTCATAATCTCTTCTCTTGTGAAAACAATCCAAGAATTCTCACAGAGAACTGATTTAACAGACAACATAAGACAAAAAGCTTTGCACAACACACCGAGGTGACGATCCGTGGTGCCTCAGCTGGCCACAGCAAGCACATTTGAAATGGGTTTTATTATTTCAGCTTGGAACAAAATCAGCAACAATTCTGGAGAATGGGGTACAGAGTATTAAGGTGCCAGATTATATAACTGTGTTATATGAGTGTATGTTTGAGTTCGGATGTAGGTTCTTTGGGAATTTAAATACTTCATAAAAACATTGTAAATGCTTGCATGTTTAATGATCAATATCAACAAAACCTCATTTGTAATTTTTTATGTGAAACTGTGTTGTCTCTTGCAATATTATGCTTAACTTGGTTAGGTATCCACTACAAATTTGAATCAGTTCTCAATCAGCCCACCTTAAATAAAGGTGGGCTGAACACTTTAAAAGCTCACTGCATGTTGTTTTTTGCCAATATTTCTGTATATTACTGGACGTAGCATGTGTAACATCACCCATTGGTTTGTGGAGATCGGATTTGAGTCATCGAAATTACCATTACAGGTGCAGACATCTTGGTTGCGGATGTGACGATTTTAGACGAGAGGGAGGAGTAATCTAGCTAGCTAACTGATTTATTTATGATTTTGATTAATTTGGATGCTAACGTTGGCAAACAAAAAACATTACTAAAACAAAACGTAATCAAAATTGAATGTTACTAACCGGAAAAACTGAACTGCCGACTCATTTCAGTGTCTTGTCGTAAATCCGAACACCATAGCCACGTCCTAAAACACCCCCTGCTTTATCGCCGATTTTAAAATAAATGAGACCATAATAAAAAAAATTAAAAATCATTCTGTATTGCAGAAGAATTAAAACTAGCAATTGGGACCATAAACTCATTATGATAATGGATACTATGGTAATAAATGAAGTGTGAAGTGGGTCTCATTCTCATAGACTTCTACAGAAACCAACCTCTTTTGCAACCACACGTGTCACCCCCAGCTGGAATTCAGATGGAATGTAGGTTTAAGGAATGTAACGTCCAGCCCTGTGTTAGGCTGTTTATGTTCCTTTTTATGTTCAGTGATGTCTCCTGTGTTCTGTCTTACGTCCTCAGTGTATTCAGTATTTGATATACAGTGGTTTGGATTTGTTCCTTTGAGTGCTCCCTAATGTATTGTGGTCTATGGTTCTCCCTGGTGTCCCTTCCGTGTCTCACAGGTGCAGGTCTGATGTCATCAGTGTGGGACGGTGTTTACATGTTGATTAGCACGGGTGTACCTTATTGTATCTGATTTGCTTTAGTATTTAGCCCTTGTGTTTCCACCTTGTCCTTGTCGATCAATGTTTCCTGTACGCGTTCCTGTTGTTTCCCGTTTGGATGTTAGAAAGCCCCACGTGGCAGTTTTGTTTTGTTATTTAATAAAGAGTTATTTGAGTATTGCAACCTTCGCGCCTGTCTCTATCTGTTTCAACGGAGGAACGTGACAGATTGATCAACCCAACAAATGAGACAGCGAAGGAGCAGGGGTGGAAGCGAGGAGGAGGTATGGAATTGCCGGTGTTTGGAGGTGTGGCTGGGAACTAAGCGTTTTCGTGGGCTGGATAATACGGAGCCTTTGTATGGGGAGCACCTCCGACAGTGCCTTCAAGACACCCAGCAAGACGGCATGTGCCTTACCCCATTCCGGGAGATGGGTGCGTCTGTCGTCCTCTCTGTCCCAGTGGAACCGGCCACCCACCTCGACTTCCAACCCACAGGTTGGAGCGCCACCTAGCCAGGTACAGGGCTGTGGTCCTATTCACTGGGCCCCCCGTCTGAACGGTAGCTCCTTCCCTAGCCTTCCCACACACTATGCTAGCTCCACTAGCTCTCAGGCTAGTTTATGTAGCCACCCTGCTAGCTCTCAGGCTGGCTACCCCTTTGTCAGTTCCCATAGAGCTACAGTGTCTGCCCCTAGGGCACCAGTTTCTGCCCCAGTTTCGGCCCCAGTTTCTGCCCCAGTTACTGCCCTTAGGGCCTCTGTTACTGCCCCTAGGGCCTCTGTTGCTGCCCCTAGGGCCTCTGTTGCTGCCCCTAGGGCCTCTGTTGCTGCCCCTAGGGCCCCAGCAAAAGCCCCAGCTAATGCCCCGGTTAACGCCCCCAGTGCTCCCTTTCGGTCCCATGTTAGGGACCCCATACCTAGGGTTGGGTCGGTTAGGGGATTGGTGAGGAGGCAGGAGAGGAGATCCCAGGCGGATAAGGACAGGGTGGCCCTCGCGATTTCCCAGCTGGAGGGTCCGGCGCTGTCCTTCGCCCTGGCCCTGTGGGAGGCAGGCCACCCTTTTTTGGAGGACCACAAAGGGTTCACTAGCCTGCTACAGTCCATGTTCAGCCCCAGTTCCAAGATGGCTGCCCCCAGCCAGAGCTCCACCACACTATGACCACCAGAGGTCTCCCCCACGTCCAGGCCACCAGAGGCCGCTGTTTCTGCTCAAGTCTCCAGGCCACCAGAGGCCGCTGTTTCTGCTCAAGCCTCCAGGCCACCAGAGGCCGCTGTTTCTGCTCAAGCCTCCAGGCCACCAGAGGCCACTATTTCTGCTCAAGCCTCCAGGCCACCAGAGGCCGCTGTTTCTGCTCAAGCCTCCAGGCCACCAGAGGCCGCTGTTTCAGCTCAAGCCTCCATGCCACCAGAGGCCGCTGTTTCCGCTCAGGGCTCCCTACACCCAGAGGTTGCTGTACCCCCATCGGCGGAGCCTGAGTCTTTTCCTGTCCCCGAGCCTGAGGCTTACCTTCTGCCAGAGCCTCAGGCAGCAGTCTGCCCACAGTCTCCACCAGCAGTCTGCTCACCGCCACAGTCTCCACCGGCAGTTTGCCCACCGCCACAGTCTCCACCGGCAGTCTGCCCACCGCCACAGTCTCCACCGGCAGTCTGCCCACCGCCACAGTCTCCACCGGCGGTCTGCCCACCGCCACAGTCTCCACCGGCGGTCGGCCCACCGCCACAGTCTCCACCGGCAGTCTGCGAGCAGCCACCACTGACGTCCGGACCCTTGTCTCAGCCGTCGCTGACGGCGCCGTCCTCCGGACCCCCATCGCTGGCGACGCTGTCCTCCGGACCCCCGTCGCTGACGACGCCGTCCTCCGGACCCCCATCGCTGACGACGCCGTCCTCCGGACCCCCATCGCCGACGACGCCGTCCTGCCTGTTACAGGGCTCTCAGACACCCTGCCTGTGACAGGGCTCCCAGACACCCTGCCTGTAACAGGGCTCTCAGACACCCTGCCTGTGACAGGGCTCCCAGACACCCTGCCTGTGACAGGGCTCCCAGACACCCTGCCACCGGGGCCCGTTGAACTGCCTTTCCCCTGGCCGCCACCTGAACTGCCTTTCCCCTGGCTGCCACCTGAACTGCCTTTCCCCTGGCCGCCACCTGAATTGCCTTGCCCCTGGCCGCCATCTGTCCCTCATGACCCAAGGCCCCTCTCTGTCTCACCAGACCCAGGGCTCCTCTCTTTCCCTCCAGACCCAGGACCCCTCTCTGTCCCTCCTGACCCAGGGCCCCTCTCTGTCCCTCCAGACCCAGGGCTCCTCTCTTTCCCTCCAGACCCAGGGCCTCTCTCTGTCCCTCCAGACCCAGGGCCTCTCTCTCTGTCCCTCCAGACCCAGGGCCTCTCTCTCTGTCCCTCCAGACCCAGGGCCCCTCTCTGTCCCTCCAGCCCCAGGGCCCCTCTCTTTCCCTCCGGACCCCGGTCCCCTCTCTATTCCCCCTGATCCCGGGCCGCCTTCTGTCTCTCCCGGCTACGAGCCCCTTTTCTTGCCCACTCCGGTGTTGTGGGCGTAGGGAGGGGGTTCTGTAACGTCCAGCCCTGTGTTAGGCTGTTTATGTTCCTTTTTATGTTCAGTGATGTCTCCTGTGTTCTGTCTTACGTCCTCAGTGTATTCAGTATTTGATATACAGTGGTTTGGTTTTGTTCCTTTGAGTGCTCCCTAATGTATTGTGGTCTGTGGTTCCCCCTGGTGTCCCTTCCGTGTCTCACAGGTGCAGGTCTGATGTCATCAGTGTGGGACCGTGTTTACATGTTGATTAGCACGGGTGTACCTTATTGTATCTGATTTGCTTTAGTATTTAGCCCTTGTGTTTCCACCTTGTCCTTGTTGATCAATGTTTCCTGTACGCGTTCCTGTTGTTTCCCGTTTGGATGTTAGAAAGCCCCACGTGGCAGTTTTGTTTTGTTATTTAATAAAGAGTTATTTGAGTATTGCAACCTTCGCGCCTGTCTCTATCTATTTCAACGGAAGAACGTGACAAGGAACTTCTGCATTTGTATTACTTTGCAAAAATATATCATTTGAACAGTAAAGTAAAGTAAAGTTTTTTCTAGAGCTTTACAACAAGTAATAAAGCCCAGCTAAAACACAGTCTAACTTACAACTAACACAAGTCTCCCTTTAGTGTCTTAGGATAACACAGACTGACTAAAGACTGGGCAGAGATGTACAATTTAGGACTTTATTCTCTACTGAGACATCATTACTATGGACATTTCAAAATCTAGTGGCCATTTGTTGTACCAAGCTGGTACTATGATGAATTAATTGCATTAGAATTTCAATTTACAGCTACAAGTCAGTCTTAGCAATAGCTAGCTAACTAACTTATACGGTTGAACCATACACTGTATATAGTACTGGACATAACGTGTGACGTTGTAAGCACTGAAGATCCTGGAGCAGCCCTCTACTGGCGCGAACAGGATCAAGTGGTCGGAGTCTCCTGTCTCCTGACGTCATCGCTCCCCTCTCATCACCCGCACACTCTCATCAGCACCAACAGGGTTCAGCTGTGCCTTATTGGCACAACGTATATATGTCAACCTACCCAGAGAGTGTCGTGGGTGATTGTTTCTATTTCTGTGCGACAGTATGCTCCATGTGAGTTAGTATACTATCTACACTCACCTAAAGGATTATTAGGAACACCCGTTCAATTTCTCCTTAATGCAATGATCTACTCAACCAATCACATGGCAGTTGCTTCAATGCATTTAGGGGTGTGGTCCTGGTCAAGACAATCTCCTGAACTCCAAACTGAATGTCAGAATGGGAAAGAAAGGTAATTTAAGCAATTTTGAGCGTGGCATGGTTGTTGGTGCCAGACGGGTCGGTCTGAGTATTTCACAATCTGCTCAGTTACTGGGATTTTCACGCACAACCATTTCTAGGGTTTATAAAGAATGGTGTGAAAAGGGCTGCCGCCAGGGCTCCATGACACCCTGCCGCCAGGGCTCCCAGAACCCCTGCCGCCAGGGCTCCCAGAACCCCTGCCGCCAGGGCTCCCAGAACCCCTGCCGCCAGGGCTCCCAGAACCCCTGCTGCCAGGTCTCCACTACACCCTGCCTACAGGGCTCCCAGAACCCCTGCTGCCAGGGCTTCCTGCCCAGCCTGTCCCCTGCCTCCCCTGCCCAGCTATTCCCAGGATTCCTGCCCAGCCTGTCCCCGGGGTCCCAGTATGGTTGCAAAAGAGCTCAGTCTCTGTAATAGTCTATGAGAATGAGAGACAGGTCTCACTTGATTTATTACCTCAGTAAACATATTCATTCTGCAATTTATCATGATGTTAATTTTTTTAATTATGGTCTCGTCGATTTTAAGTTAGCTATCATAGCTAGCCCATGTTGGCTATCATAGTTAGCTAATGTTGGCTATCATAGTTAGCTAAGGTTGGCTAGGCAGCCAAAGTTCACATAATTGTAAATTGACAAAATTCACAGATTAAATAAAAACAGCTAGCTAGGAAGATACTTTATGGTGCAAAGTCTTACCTTCTTAGCAAATAAAATTACAACTGGGTCATGTTTGTATTCTATTAGCTCCCTTTGTTTTCTCCTCCATGAAGGCAAATCCAAGATTACTGTTGACTTGCTCCTGGCTCAATTGCCTTTTATGCTTTTCTGCTTTGAAAAGTTTGTGTTTTGGCTTAGATTGTGAGGTCTCTGTCAGATCTCATTCTTTTGGTAGACAAACATAACTAACGGTAACAACATAGCCCACCTAGCTGCTAATAACAGCTAACAGCTAGCCTTTGTGATGTAACACAGTTTCCGTATATAGAAGTAGCAATGTCTCCGGATAGATAAAAAAAAGATCTAAACATCTCCGGAACTATGTCAATTTACATATTGCAGCTTTAATATGTCCAGTTCATATATCCAAAGTAAGTTTTGTTCTACTTATAACCCAACATATTGATCTTTAAAATACACTAAGTATAAAAACTTTTAATTATGCTTTATGTCCAACATTACCCACTGTTTAAAAAGAATTGCATTTTCCCATAAAATATTGCACAGGACATTAAAACCCACCATAAAACCTGCTTAAAACACTATTTATTGTTAATACAGTAAGGTTACATGGGTTGTACTTTATTTTGAGAGTCTTAAATTCCATCTGTAGGTGCTCTATAGATAGGTTATTATTGATGATATGACTATCTGTTGATAAGCAAATACTTCTGTAGGTTAGAAATAGGGGTAGGTTTATAATATGGTTTAGGGTAATGGTTAAAGGCCATGTTGCAGGGTTCATTTTCCAAAGAATTTGCACAATGTGTTTGTTGGTAATAAACATGTAAGCTGTTGTCCTTTGTATTTGATGTTGTTGGGTATCACAAAATGCAATATAATACGAAAACGTAGGTACTATTTTACAGCGGTTTGCAATGATTCTTCTTTCCCCCCACAATGCATTGCATTACGTCACATTGGGGAGATAACTGAGACCACGGCCCTCCTTGAGAGCTTTGAGAGTGACTCGAGAGAGAGTAACGAGAGACAAGTAAGAGAGTGTTGAGCAGTAGATTGCGTAAACTATACACTCTCAGAAAAAAAGTACAAAACGGTACCTTTAAGTTACAAAAGCTTGTCACTGGGGTGGTACCCTTCAAAGGTACATTTTTGTACCTTTATAAGAGGAAGAGCTTGCATAATTGTACCTTAAAGGGAACATTTGCATTGTTTGTACCTGTAATGATTACTCCCAGAATAGTTAGGAAAGATAACGATGTTTATTGAATTACAAAATAGGAGTATGTTAAATGTACTGTACCAAAACCCAGGCAGTCAGACAGGCAGAGGTCCATAAACAAATCCAGGTAATGTTCGAAATCCAGGAAATCAGACAGGCAGAGTTTGGTACACTAAACAGGTTCTCAGACAGGCAGAATGATCGGATACAAGGCAGAACAGATTAAGTGAAGGTACAGAGGATAATCCAAGACAAAATACGTAATACACAATGCAAGGGTCAGGCCTGAATAACAATCCAAGAATTGTATGCTCAGTAGGAAGAAATGAATTACTCACAATACCTCGCGAAGAGAGAGAGCATAGCATAGATAGCTACATGGCAAGCTAGATATATATGGAAATATCTATAGTTAGGTAGGTAGGTAGATTGAGAATGGTGAACTACTGTGTTTGTGCTGGATGTGAAAAATCCCAACCCAAACAGGACACATGGTCCATGGCTTCCCTGTGAAGGACAAGGCAACCCTCAGACAGTGGGTAAAATTTGACCTTGTTAGGAGGGCAAATTTTTCATCAAGAACTCGAAGTCCAAAAGCTTTTCATATCTAGCTCGATAGCGCCATAGATAGTTTTTGGATCACTGTCATTTGAAGCCCCTTGGAAGGTCTCACAGTAAATCTTTGATATTTCTGGGATGCTTCTTCAGTATGTTTGAGTGATTAATGCTGTCTAAAACATGCACTGCCAAATTTTATGCATGCAGGACATTTCCATACACATTGATGAAATGAATACATGGCCTAAACCAAAACGTAACCACTTAGATTTGCCATGATTGTCATATGTCTGGGTATGTTTACTGCTTCTGCCACAGCTGTGCAGGTGAACCTGAAGCCCAGGATGGTCAGCATGGGGACACAGACGACTTTCAGGATGCAAACCTCCACCCCCCTCACTAGCGCTGAACAAACTGTTGAAGAAGATTCATCATGGGTGCCAGGAGACCAGATGTCTGAGGAGGGTGGGGAGGAATTGTGTGAGGAGGATCCATCTCAAACTTGTGACCCTTACCAAAAGTGAGATAATTTAAAATCAATATAGACCAACTTTGAATTTTCATTTTTGTGTATCTGTGGTAGTTTGAATGACCCCCTCTCTCTTTTTTGTTGTAGTGGCATTGATAAATTCATTGTTTGCAAAGAGGAACTCATGGCCCTGTTTGCCATCTGTCCAACCTGTTGTGAGAAGTCTGATAGTAGAATCGTGCAGCAGGGAGGAACATTCATTAAAATAGAGCAGGTAGGGTTTTGTTTACACAGCAGGCCATATCTGATTAGAATATAAGAAGAATATCTGATAGTCCTGACTGTCTGCCCACATTGCTTATTGCAAGTGATCAGTGCATCCCCCAATCCGCATTAGTTGCTATTACATTCTAATATCTTGTGGATTTATAATGGCAAGCTTGGTTGGTGCTGACGTTGCTTCTTTTTCAAAATTCTCTGGCCAGTTAATATAAAATAAATCTGCATAAGAAATGTAGCAAATATAGCTACAAACAGGACATGATGACATTGTCAGTGTAAGAAATAATGACTTTAATTAAAATGTTGACTTTGTACTTGCTTCAAATGTTGCCTTCATCAAAATAGCCACATATTCTTTTTGCAGCAATTAAAGCCTGGCAGACCTTGGGCATTCTAGCTGTCACTTTTTCTCTGCAAACTGATGGTCCACCTGAGTCAACCACATTAGAAGCAGTGTTAAGGGGTCTTGTGCTGAGTCAACCACATTACAGGCAGTGTTGAGGGTCTTGGGATGAGTCAA
>JACXGM010020720.1:0-11290 GCA_016801145.1 Umbra pygmaea | reverse complement strand
TCTTGTGAACGTAATGTACGTGTGGGTATGTATGGTTGCACCAAATCAGACAGATAAGTAGGGGAAAGTCCATGTAGTGCTTTGTATGTTAATAGTAAAACTTTGAAATCAGCCCTAGCCTTAATGGGCAGCCAGTGTAAAGAGGCTAGAATTGGGGTAATATGTTATGATTTTGCAGTTCTAGTCAAAATTCTGGCGGCTGTGTTAAGCACTAACTGAAGTTTTGTTTAGGGTTTTGTCTGGGTAGCCAGAAAAGAGAACATTACAATAATCCAATCTTGAGGTAACAAAAGCATGGATTAACTTTTCTGCATCAATCTTTGACAGACAATTTCGAATTTTTGCAATGTTCCTGAGATGGAAAAAAGCTGCTCTTGAGATATGTTTTACATGTTCGTCAAGAGAAAGATCTGGGTCCAGAGTAACACCAAGGTCTTTTACAGTTTTTTCTGATATGACTGTACAAACATCTATGTTTATTGCCAGATTTGACAGCAGGTCTCTTTGTTTCTTGGGACCTAAAATAAGCATTTCTGTTTGATGGCACATCAATGCGAGCTGTGGCAAGAAGCTTTGCTGAATGAGTAGCCCTGCAAAATGACCTCCAGACCCCTTGTGAGACCATATGCTGGTGCGGTTGGCCCTGGGTTCCTCCTAATGCAAGACATTGCTAGATGTCATGTGGCTGGAGTGTGTCAACAGTTCCTGCAAGAGGAAGGCATTGATGCTATGGACTGGCCTGCCCGTTCCCCAGACCTCAATCTGATTGAGCACATCTGGGACAATCATGTCTCGCTCCATCCACCAATGCCACGTTGCACCACAGACTGTCCAGGAGTTGGTGGATGCAATCAGAATCACTCCATATCCAGACCTCCATGGGTTGATAAATTTGATTTCCATTGATAATTTTGTGTGATTTTGTTATCAGCACATTCAACTATGTAAAGACGAAAGTATTTCATATGGCCTTACGATCCGGTTCTTTTTGTTACGAACACAGGGAACTGAGTCGTACTTGGTGAGACTTGAGCCGTTCTTTTCTATTGTTCTGCCCAAAGCCATTGAAAAACACTGGGGTATAAACGTGAGGTGACACTTTTAAGAAACCTGCCTGGAAGACCATGCATGTTTTCTTTGCTTCCATTTCCATTGTAACATGCTAGTTGAATGTTTTGCCAGAAGAGACAGAAGTCAATGGAAGGTATATTGGAACATGTATCTATGATCAGATGAGACAAATATAGAGCTTGGTTTGGTTTGGGGTAAATGTTAACGCAGAAAAAAGTGTTGGTAGAAAAGTGATGTGGCTTCCAAAGGCCATTTGAATGGTGTGTGGAATTATGATACAGAAATTAACTTTTAAAAATGTGACTCATCATTTAACACCATGCTGGACATTGAAGTCAGCAGGCCAATTCCACCCTTCGTCATAACTTGAGATGTCTACAGGATTTTAGAGTGGCCTTTTATTTCCCCTAGCCAAAAGTGCAGTTATATAATGGGCATTTGGTTCAATCAGCAATATGCCACATCTGTCAAGTGGTTCAGTTGTCTTATCAAAGTAGAACATGGATGAAAACAAATTTGAATGCAACATTTGACAGAAATAAACTTTTTGTACTAATGTAAAATGTCTGTGATCTTTTATTTCAACACATTAAGCATGGGACCAATACTTTAATTGTTGCATTATATTTTTTCAGAGTACATCAATTACTATCTACTGAAATGTTTTGTCTGAGCAGAAAGTCTGTAATATAAAATGTAAGCAATGAACACGAGTGTCTAGGAAGTTGTGTTTTAGCAACTAGGAGAACAACTTATTTTGCAATATTTGCATCCAATTAACCAAATCTGGTTGGAATATTACTCTGCAACACTATCAGGAATCTCTACCCATCTGTTCTGCTCAGAAGACACTGGCTAACATCAATCTGATTGTATCCAAGGAGACAGTTGCTTATCAGCCAAATGGCTGCAATAACATGTTATTTCAACAGGTCAAACCCAGCTAGGGCTGCTACAAGGCCCTTCATTGGTCACTGCCATAAAAAGCTTTCCAACCAAATGTTCAACATCTGCAAGAATTCTAGGTGAACGGTCATTATTAATTATTGTCATATACCTTAAATACTATTCAGCTCCATTCATTGAGAGTAAATGGGTAAACGTAACAGTATGGGGTGTTATATGGGGGCACTGGCGAGAAAGCAGATGGTGTGTGATAAACTCCATCTTAGGTATTGAGTGGAATGTTGGCAGCAGCCCTGTAAATTACATCACCAAATCCTAGGATTTTTTATTTTTTATTCATTTATTTCACCTTTATTTAACCAGATTAATCGATTGAGAACAAGTTCTCATTTGCAATTGCGACCTGGCCAAGATAAGGTGCAAGGCGACTTTACGTTACACATAAAGTACAAACATTCAGGTATAAAGTTACACATATGAACGGTATTAGGTTAAATTGCTGTAAAATGCTGTACATCCAGTGCAAATTTGGTCAAATCTACCTCTAAAATAGAGAGTTAGATTATTGGAATGTAAAGTGGCAGTACAAGAGAAATAACACTAGGATAGGTAACATGATGAACATGGCTACAAAAATGGTAATGTGCAAATTATACAAAAACAGCTGTGCGGTTGATTATGTGCAAGATTGGTAGGATGGTCATTTTTACAAGATCATATTTTGCAGCATGGGTTTCAAAGCCTTGTTTCAAAGCAATAAACCAGTTCTGGATCTGATGTAGATTGGAGATGTTTAATGTGGGTCTGGACAGAGAGAGATCAGTCTAACCAGATGCGTGGATCCTTCTATGTATCAACATCCAAATTCATCTGTCCAATATGAGGATGTTTGTAGGGTTCTGTTGAGAAGTAGATTCTACAGTGCCTTGCGAAAGTATTCGGCCCCCTTGAACTTTTCAACCTTTTGCCACATTTCAGGCTTCAAACATAAAGATATGAAACTGTAATTTTTTTGTGAAGAATCAACAAGTGGGACACAATCCTGAAGTGGAACGAAATTTATTGGATATTTCAAACTTTTTTAACAAATAAAAAACTGAGAAATTGGGCGTGCAAAATTATTCAGCTCCCTTAAGTTAATACTTTGTAGCGCCACCTTTTACTGCGATTACAGCTGTAAGTCACTTGGGGTATGTCTCTATCAGTTTTGCACATCGAGAGACTTAAATTTTTGCCCATTCCTCCTTGCAAAACAGCTCAAGCTCAGTGAGGTTGGATGGAGAGCGTTTGTGAACAGCAGTTTTCAGTTCTTTCCACAGATTCTCGATTAGATTCAGGTCTGGACTTTGACTTGGCCATCCTAACACCTGGATATGTTTATTTGTGAACCATTGCATTGTAGATTTTGCTTTATGTTTTGGATCATTGTCTTGTAGAAAGACAAATCTCCGTCCCAGTCTCAGTTCTTTTGCAGACTCCGTCAGGTTCTTCCAGAATGGTCCTGTATTTGGCTCCATCCATCTTCCCATCAATTTTAGCCATCTTTCCTGTCCCTGCTGAAGAAAAGCAGGCCCAAACCATGATGCTGCCACCACCATGTTTGACAGTGGGGATGGTGTGTTCAGGGTGATGAGCTGTGTTGCTTTTATGCCAAACATAACGTTTTGCATTGTTGCCAAAAAGTTCGATTTTGGTTTCATCTGACCAGAGCACCTTCTTCCACATGTATGGTGTGTCTCCCAGGTTGCTTGTGGTAAACTTTAAAATACAGTTTTTATGGATGTCTTTCAGAAATGTCTTTCTTCTTGCCACTCTTCCATAAAGGCCAGATTTGTGCAGTATACGACTGATTGTTGTCCTATGGACAGACTCGCCCACCTCAGCTGTAGATCTCTGCAGTTCATCCAGAGTGATCATGGGCCTCTTGGCGGCATCTCTAATCAGTCTTCTCCTTGTATGAGCTGAAAGTTTAGAGGGACGGCCGGGTCTTGGTAGATTTGCAGTGGTCTGATACTCCTTCCATTTCAATATTATCGCTTGCACAGTGCTCCTTGAAATGTTTAAAGCTTGGGAAATCTTTCTGTATCCAAATCCGGCTTTGAACTTCTCCACAACAGTATCTCGGACCTACCTGGTGTGTTCCTTGTTCTTCATGATGCTCTCTGTGCTTTCAACGGACCTCTGAGACTATCACAGAGCAGGTGCATTTATACTGAGACTTGATTACACACAGGTGGATTCTATTTATTATCATTAGTCATTTAGGTCAACATTGGATCATTCAGAGATCCTCACTGAACTTCTGGAGAGAGTTTGCTGCACTGAAAGTAAAGGGGCTGAATAATTTTGCTCGTAATGAAATTTATTGGATATTTCAAACACTGAACTTCTGGAGAGAGTTTGCTGCACTGAATAATTTTGCTCGCCCAATTTTTTCAGTGTTTATTTATTAAAAAAGTTTGAAATATCCAATAAAATTTTTTCCACTTCATGATTGTGTCCCACTTGTTGTTGCTTCTTCACAAAAAATTACAGTTATTTTATATTTTTATATCTTTATGTTTGAAGCCTGAAATGTGGCAAAAGGTTGAAATGTTCAAGGGGGCCGAATACTTTCGCAAGGCGATATATATAATCATGTTTAAATACAGTTTAAACAGTTTAGGATGGTATTACTATTCGAGAGTTGTATAGCTATAGTTTGAGGCCTGTTGGCCTTATGGTTTAGGACTTATATAACTCTGTTATATATTAGACTGCTTATAACTATATGATCTATTGTAGGTTAGACTGTAATTCCATCACAGGGTAATACATGTGGATGCCATTCAGACTTATAGAACAGCACATTTTACTGACAGGACATTAGACAGATAAGGTTTACTGAGTTATTCGGATAACAACTAGCGAGGCCAAGTTGATTAGACGCTAGACAGACGTTAAGGTGACCAGCACATGTGCTCACATGAGACAGTCACGGGTCTGAGGAGATTATTCTAGGAGGTGTGCGAACAACAATGTTAAGGCTATATAAACCAGTTCCATATGATCATTCGGGGCATTTTTCCCAACACGTCTTGATTGCCTTGTTATGAGATGACCCTGTTTCCAGAACGAGAAGTACTTTATTAAACATTCTATTATCAACTGCAACCTAACTCCTGAAACCATAATTTCAACAAAGATCATGCCAAGCCTTAACATAACCATCTAACAGTTCAAAGGTACAGGAAGCTTCTGACAAAAAATCATTACATTTTATTTGAATTGAAGAGTTGGAGGTCACCAATAGTGTGTTGAATGAGTGTAGCGTTCAAATGTTTGGAAGCTCCCACAAATGTCACTTTGGTGAATTTAGGTATTAATTTCTATCAAACACATGAACATTTCTGGGTGATTCCAAACTTTTGAATGCTAGTGTACACAGATCAGCCATAACATTATTGAATACATTCCTAATTTTGTGTAGGTCCCCCTTTTGCCGCCAAAACAGCAGCCCTAATGTTATGGCGGATCAGTGTACACTCACCTAAAGGATTATTAGGAACACCAGGTCAATTTCTCCTTAATGCAGTGATCTACTCAACCAATCACATGGCAGTTGCTTCAATGCATTTAGAGGTGTGGTCCTGGTCAAGACAATCTCCTGAACTCCAAACTGTTTGTCAGAATGGGAAAGAAAGGTGATTTGAGCAATTTTGAGCGTGGCATGGTTGTTGGTGCCAGACGGGCCGGTCTGAGTACTTCACAATCTGCTCAGTTACTGGGATTTTCACGCACAACCATTTCTAGGGTTTACAAAGAATGGTGTGAAAAGGGAAAATGCAGAAAGCATTTGTGAAGCCACAACATGCACAACCTTGGGGCGGATGGGCAACAACAGCAGAAGACCCCACCGGGTACCACTCATCTCCACTACAAATAGGAAAAAGAGGCTACAATTTGCAAGAGCACACCAAAATTGGACAGTTGAAGACTGGAAAAATGTTGCCTGGTCTGATGAGCATTGTTTCTGACCATATTCATCCCTTTATGGCCACCATGTACCCATCCTCTGACGGCTACTTCCAGCAGGATAATGCACCATGTCACAAAGCTTGAGTCATTTCAAATTGTTTTCTTGAACATGACAATGAGTTCACTGTACTAAAATGGCCCCCACAGTCACCTGTTCTCAACCCAATAGAGCATCTTTGGGATGTGGTGGAACGGGAGCTTCGTGCCCTGGATGTGCATCCCACAAATCTCCATCAACTGCAAGATGCTATCCTATCAATATGAGCCAACATTTCTATAGAATGCTTTCAGCACCTTGTTGAATCAATGCCACGTAGAATTAAGGTGGTGTTCCTAATAATCCTTTAGGTGAGTGTATGTTGGAGGGTAGTTATCACAGTTTAGAACTAGGGGCCAAATATATATAAAAAAGTGTAATCAACAAAAAATACATGATGAAATTTTACTCTCTCCCATCAACAATTTTGAGTGTGTTTTCTATTTGTATTTGATCCTTTCCTTGACATTTTACAGACCACACCATTCCCTGCCTTGACAGCCCATGTGGGATACTTGTCCTCTGGCAGCATTCGGAACAGATCATCTGCTGTCAACAAGGCTGAGTTCATCTTTGCTTTTGTTACGTTTTAGGCCTTTATGTTATGGCCCTTATGAAGAAAACGATTGCCCAAGAAATGACTGCTACTGTCATCTGACTATACATTTTCCCATAGTATATTCTGGGAGCATCTCATCATTGTGGTGGCGACACAAGGCTAATAATTTCCTCAAAAATATGTGATTTTCTCTCTTACCTTTTTCTGCCCTCGAGATTCAGCAGAATCACAAAATCAAGGACTTGTTAATTAGTAGACAAGTTGAATCAGGTGTGCTAGCTCAAGGGTAGTTCAAACACAAGGACTGGCTGGTGGTCCTCCAGGAGAGGGTTGGGAACCACTGAGTGACAGTATGCCAAACGATCAATTCCAAGCTGTCAGTGTCGCTTGTCCATTCAAGCTTAACATTGTGGTCATTTATCATCCACCATGTGCCTTTGTAGTTTTGATTGCTTATAATTTTTCTACTGAACATCCTCCTGATCAATGAATTTGATATACACTGCTCGTAAACATTAAGGGAGCACACAATCATCACAGTATACCACTAAGTCAATTAAACTTCAGGGATATCAATCTGTCCAGTTAGGAATCATGAGCGATTGTGAATCAATATCACCTGTTTTGGTTACAAATGAAAGTGACAACAGGTGCACTGGAGAGGCAACAGCAAAACAACCCCACAAAAGGGAATGATTTAGCAGGTGGTAGCCACAGACAATTGCTCTCTCCCTATCCTTTCTGACTGATTCTTCTCTAGCATTGCATTTTGCCACTTCACTACTGCAGTGCATTCATGTTGCACAGGTTGTCCAGTTTCTCCAGGCTGGCATTGCAAAGTTTGTGTCTCCCAGTGCAGTCTCAAGAGCATAGAGGAGATACCAGGAGATGGGCCATTACACGAGGAGACCTGGACAGGGCTGTAGAAACCAGCAGCGGGACTGGTATCTGCTCCTTTGTGTGAGGAGGAACAGGAGGAGCACTGCCAGAGCCCTACAAAATGACATCCAGCGGGCTACTGGTGTGCTGATCAAACTGTGAGAAACAAACTCCATGAGGGTGGCATAAGGGCCCAACGTCCTCTAGTGGGACTTGTGCTCACAGCCCAGCATCATGCAGCTCAATTGCCATTCGCCAGAGAACACCAGAATTGGCAGGTCCGCCTTTGGAGCACCGTTCTGTTCACAGATGAAAACAGATTAACACTGAGCACGTACCAGACGTGAAAGAGTCTGGACACACCCTGGTGAACGCTATGCTGCCTGAAACATCATCCAGCATAACCCATTTTGCGGTGGGTCAGTGATGGTTTGGGGAGGCGTATCCTTAGAGAGTCTAACACGAACTTCTGGGATGTTATATATCCATGAATCTGATGCCACCATGTAACACCACCGTAACACTCACACTTTCCTAGTTTGCTCTCACACACAAAGATCTCATCTTAATTGGACGATGTATTAGATGATCTATCCACAAATTCTATGGAAAATCTCCTCCAGGTCTTCTCTCTCCTCCAACATTTCCCTTCCCATCCACTACCTAATAGAGTCATGCATTATTGAAATCTGATTCCTCTTTGTTCTGCTCACACCTCTTCTATCATATCATTACTCCCATCTGCTAAATACTCCAACTGCTTCAGTCTTTCTGACCTTCCTCTCCTCCCTTTCCAGATCCTATGACTCTCTTTTTCTCAAGGCCAGCTGGGCTGTCCGCTCCTGTGGTGCAATATATTAAAGTGACTCACAGAACTGGTCTGTGTGCAGGTGAGATAAAATTAAACTTCTCAATGACCCATCATCCTTTCGCTTCTTTGCTAACGCCATTCATTTTACAATCGCTGCAAATTCTGTTTTTAAATCTTAGGAAATGTTGACACCTCCTCACTGCTCAGTTCTCCCCCACCATCTATCTTTCCTCTGTGCATGAATTTGTCTTGACTTTGAAAACAAGGATGACATCTGCATCTCATTCATTCAGTTTATTGGGTCTACTGATCCCTGACACATCAAACTGCTACAGGAAATGAATTAGATTTTGGTCAGTTGGCCCCACTCCCCTTCTCCCTCATCAGCTCATCTCCATAACCATTGTCAATGTCCCTGAGGGTCACCCCTCTTTAAATAAAAAACAACTTAACACCTATCATGTCAAAAACGACAGGTATCTTTGGGAGTTTCCTTTCTTGCTCCATGGGTTCTTACTACAGAGTTCCCCAGGACTGGGTTCCGGTCCCTCTACTCTGAAAAAACCAAGTCACTTGGCTCGGTCATATCCTCACATGCTCTCTTCAAAAGTCAATCAACTTTTTCCCCTTCCCTCCTGACACCTAAGCCAGCTGTTTACATTCCATGTTTTCCTGAGGAATATTTCACTCCATGCAACTGTTTTGTATTATTTATTATTAATACATATTAAACCTTAAAAAAATGCATTTCAAAACGATGTCTGGTTTCACATAGTTTGCTTTTAATGTCCTGATCATTCAGGAAGTGCTTGATTTCATTTCGGTCCTGGGTTAAAGTTCATTTGTGGCGACTGTTCAACGTTTAGCCGTCTAGAATGTAATATACAGCAATTATAATATTTCTAGACTGTAGGCTATGAAAACTGACTAGGAATGCATATAAAAATGTATGTGAAAATATTCCTTCAAGCTCGGAAACATTGATAGCAAAGACGTACATTATTGTACAAACTTGACAATATTTTTCTCCATTCCGTTATATGTATATATTACTACAAAAGCTGTAGTGCACTTTAGAGTACATATTACAATACTTGTAGTGCACTGTACATAATATTACAATACCTGTAGTGCACTATAGAGTATATATTACAATACTTGCAGTTAGATCTTCAACATAACAGTATGCAGTGGGTTCAGGAGATTGTGTCCATTCCTTTCAGCCCCTATAATCAGGAACTTATTTAGGCTAGTTACACCAGAAGAATGTGATTAACTACCAGAAACATATATAAAATGGCTATTTATTAATGTCTAATAAACAGTTTATTTTCTTTCCTCCCTCTCACAGACGTCCAGCAACACAAACACCATCAACAACAAAGCACTTTGACCAAGAGCTAATTCTGTGACATTCCAAGCCTGATTTCCTATTTCTCGCCTGGTTCATCCTAAGGAGACAAGGAAAAGATGAAAGACATACTAAATGTTTTACATTATACCTACCTGTGACCATTTTGGGCCAACTTCTCTGGCATTTTAACAAGTGAAACTAAATGAAAATGGGATATATTCTGAACTGTTTAAAACTAACTTTTTTTTTAACTATTTTTCTGTCAACAGGTGGCCATGTGGAGATGGACATCAGTCATGTCAGGAATCATACATGAAGTTGTTTTCCTTGAATGCTGCAAAACACATTTAACTTAAATTATCCTACTTATACTTTGTATATTTTGACAGTAGAATAAATAATTCTTACTCATTGATGCCACATAGGCAGTTCTTTATAATGCTGTTTGTTATTTTGACCATGCAGGGATTGTCAGCTCTTAAATGCAAATGGGAGGTGGAAGAGCGACATTGCACCCAAAAAAACAACTCATTTCAATGAGTGACGTGGATGCGCTCTCTGGTGCGCCTAGCAAGCGATGCACACCTCTCCAAAATACCAAAGAGGCAATGTGCTCAAAGTTACAATGCTGCTGACCTCTTGAAACAAATTTAGCTTTATCATCCACCAACTTACTAGAATCAAGTGAGTGAGTTAAGCGAATGTAAAAGTGTAAATAATAAGAGTGTAGAAGCAATAGTGTTTAGTCTTAGGTTTAATTAAATGAACAGTAATAATCTGTCGGGATTGTAAGCACATAAAATAAACATTAATGCTTTCCACACATTAAGCCAGTTTATTCTAATGACATGTGGCAGCTGGTGTTGAGTAGTGTATATTCTGTTGACAAACTGACCAAGTTTGTCAGTTACAAAAGGCAGTCTGGGACATTTCTGCTGCACGGACTCCTGCCTCATCTTGATATAGGTGTTCTTTTTTTCAAATGCTGGGCCTCAAATGTTCATTGTTACGTGGCATCTGTCTCCCTCAAACTGCTCAGGTACTTGCAGTATGTTCTTGGAGTGTGTTTTGTCTTTTCTGGGAACATATATGGACAGAAGTAATATTGTGTACTGGACAGAAATTGCAAGGTACAGAGTTCACAATAAAACTAAAAGTGAGAGCAGGTTGGTTTGACTTATCCCCCCAAAAAAGACCAGTGTACATATAAAGGTATTGGGTACCAATATCAATAATTAATTTATATATATATGACAGAATCTATTTTATCTCCTTAATGTTATGGATTATCCAAGTTAAAATTTTTGGGGTTTGATTTCCACAGGGGATCAGTACAGCCTATGCATACATTGTACATTGGTGAAATATAATATAGGTTTACCACAAAAGGATGGACAGTTGGCAGCTCAGAGGAAGCAGGAGTGTTTATGGACCCTGAGTGTCTGAGGCACTGATCAGTGGCTTCACCATTCAAGCATCTAGCTGCTTCTGAGACAGAAGGTTTAGGAATGACATCTGAAAAGTATAAATGCCTTGATTTGACAATTGTTTAACGTAATGTATGTAGCTTGGTGTGTGTATAGTTATAAAAAATAAAAGCCACAGTTATATCTCGATGTGGACTGCAAGGTGTAAGCTTAGTGCAGCTCCAATTAT
>JACXGM010020718.1:0-17647 GCA_016801145.1 Umbra pygmaea | reverse complement strand
GCCTTTTTCAGTCAAATTTATAGGCCTACTCTGAGTAGCCTTTTTCAGTCAAATTTATAGGCCTACTCTATGTTTTGCATTGACAGCTATGTTTTTTCTGCTGACATGGCTGGTATCAACCTTTCCGTGTCTTTCACTCAAGCTGTGTATCTCCTTTATGATCTTGGATGGTTTCATTGAGCACGAAAGGCACAGCGGTGCTGTAATCCAATCAAATCTGGGTATCCCATCCCATTCCAGCCATCCCATTTCCCTGATTCATCTTATTCATTAGAGCTTCCTGTCCCTGGTAAGATTAGACCATGTAATCTGGCTGCTCCATCATGATGCAGGGCACTGATGAATGTCAGCAATACACACTAGGGTCTGTTCCAAATTGCCCCCTATTCCAAAGTGCATTACTTTGAATCAGGACTCCACTAGTCCTGGGAAGTAGTACACTAGGCCTACATACAGTGGATAGGATGCTATCTGGGACTAACCCAGACCAAGCTATGCAGAAGCGTTATTACAGGACATAACCATTATGTGCTGAACTACAAGATTTAATTTGGCTCTGACCCGGTCATTCTCTGTAGCGTGAGTTTTGATATGTACGATAAAAGGTTTTATTACGCCGTTATACACCACTCCACTTTCTGCAGTGGAATTCACATCAGCTTCTGATCGCGTTTCCTATTACCCATAATGCAGCTGTGCTCTGCAGGTCTGAAGGTATTCAGCTAAGGTTAGTATAATATTTTCATATGGCATGCCTGCATGTTGATCTGTAGCTGAAATTTACCTCAGATGCTGTCGGTTCAGAAGTCCTTCTCACAGCACGGATGAAAAGGGTGACAGCCAAGTTACAACATTATATATTTGAAACATTACCAATCCAACGCACTAATAACATGGAAATGATTGGCCTGTCAACCAAAGCCAAAGATAAGATTGGAATACTATATTTTATCTAATTTAGGAATAACTCATACTGGTTCAATTAAATATGGAGTCTTGGAGAGAAGATTAGGGAAATTAATTCCACCATTTAGATTTAGTCAGTTTTCAGGCATGAGCTTGCCATCAGGGAAAAAATAAATAAGGTACAGAAGTACAAAATGCGGTGATAATGTTTGTCTTAATTTAATAGTTATTTAGAGCACAAATAGGATCGACAGCTCTGGAAAAGATTAACCCTCCTGTTATGTTGCACGTCAAATTGACCCGTTTCAAAATGTAAAAATACAGGAAAAATACTTTTCATATATTTTGGAGCATGAAACCTTTTCTCCTTGGCTTAATTAGTGGAATGAACCTATAAATGAAAAATGACAAATTTAATGTATTTGCTTCCTCCCCTTGCATCTTTATATTACACACATAATGTTTGGGTCAATTTGACCCGGAAGTGAGAATGGAGGCTGTAAAGGGTAAACTGAATCCCTCCCTCCCTCCCAAACACACGCACACACACACGCATGCACGCACGCACGCACGCACGCACGCACGCACACACACACACACACACACACACACACACACACACACACACACACACACACACACACACACACACACACACTTTGCCAAAGTACAAAAAACACAGTTTGAACATAATTTTTCACATTTATTTTCTCTGATATTTCACTGTAAGAGGTGAAAAACTTGATTACACTGGATATTGATTACATTGATATTAATTGAGCTACAAATAATATATGGAAAAAAAATATTTCTTAACTACTTTTGGATGGTTAAACATGCATCGGGTACATTATCCGTTTTCTTTGCAACTGAATATAACAGGAGGTTCAAGACACAAATCCAAAAAAGTCTATCAGGTTTTCTATTGATGAGTTTGGATAAAATGAACACTTTGTTATTCCATACCCTGACAAAATTTTGCCCAAATTCTAAATTAAAATATTGTAATTCTGTCCCTTATGGAGACCTGACGTATTTTTCGTTATTCACCTGTATATTGTTTTCCTTGTGTGAAGTGTGTCAAGTGTTGTTTACCCACTTCCTTTCTCACATGACCCTGTCACATGATTTCTGTTGTTGTTTATTTTGATTGATCACCAGCTGCATGTAGTTTGTAATTAGTGTGGTATTTAAGTTAATTCATTTCTGCATGTCAGCTGTTGGTCATTGTAGATTTACGTTCGCTGTCTAGTCTGTGTGTGCTTGTTTTCTGCTATGGTTTTCTAAGCGGTTTCTCCATTAAACACAGTTTGTTTTGAAAGTCTCATCGCGTTCAGCACCATGGAAAGATTTAGCAACATTAGCAATGTTTTTTTTGTATTTGCAGAAAATGACAACTGGTCAAAATAACAAAAAAATATGTAATGTGGTCAGACCTCTCGAAAAAGGCAAATAAGTTCATATTCTTTTTTAAACAACACAATACTAATGTGATAACATAGAAGAGTTCAGAAATCAATATTTGGTGCAATAATAATAAATGTATGTGGTGGTTTTGGACCATCCATCTTCCTCTTGATCACATTCCAGAGGTTTTCAATGCACTTGATTTAAGACAAAATGTGCAGTAGTCTCTTATTTTTTTCAGAGCTGATAAATTCACTAAACACAATCAAAATACACAATTGAAAATACACAATTGAAAATACACAATTGAAAATACACAATTGAAAATACACAATTGAAAATACACAATTGAAAATACACAATTCAAAATACACAATTCAAAATACACAATTCAAAATACACAATCAAAATACACAATCAAAATACACATTCAGTGACCTGTTCTCTCCTGAGATGTTTTCATCTTGTCTACACTCAACCATCAACTGTAGAGGAGTTTCAAGTCTCCTATTTGCTAAGAAACATTTGGATGATGGTAGAATGAGATGTTGATAAAGTAGAAAGAACCTGGATAGTTTGAATTCTGTGCAGCCACCTTTAAATGGGGTCTTTTTTTAGCCAATTAGGAGTGACCAAGGAGTTTTCCCAGCTTGCTAATTTAAACACAGATTCCTGGTTCCCGGTTAAAAGGTGACATATTGAATCAATTGAAGGTACCTTGGGCCCCAGGTTGTGTAAGCAAAGCGCTGAGGGACTGTTAATAGACTTCAATACTTAGGAGGCCTCTCTTTTTAAATATAACCAATCGAGACCAAACCCTCATTTGGCCTCTGAAGTCCAGCAGTCCAATCAGAATTGTATTAGCTGTTGATTTCCTATGTCCTATCTCCTTTTACCCAAAAGCGTCTCCGCAACGATGGATGTTGAAGCTTCAGGATGTACAGATTGTTTTCTGTGCTTGCGTTTATTGTCTATAAGCATGCTACATAGCTAAATTTGCTTCCAATGAGAGCAGCAAGGAGAACAGAATCGTTTGATAATCCAACTTTTTCTTTGCATGCTTAATTCCATTCGCAAGTACACAGTTAGGGATTGTTTCTATGCACACTTGATAAAAGTAAATAAGAAAGCAGCAAATATAATTTCCAACCTTTCATACCTCCATCAGGCAGTTAGCAGGTGGCACTATAAGTAAATCGCTGCCAAAATCTCCTGCCAACCTAAATGGTTTTGTTTCCTGTTTTGGCCCTCAGCAACTGGCCATCTGTCCCATACAGACTTATAAGATTATCCTGACCACATCAAGCCACTGCCAAACTGTAAACTAACAACATATCTACTGTACACTATTCTGCACTCAAACCATCTGCTTCTATTTGCATCTAAATACTTGCTTCATACTAAAACTGTAAATACAGTACATACTGTATACGTATTGTGTCACAGTACATTTTCACCAATCACCTTAATCTTATATTGTTTTGCAAGCTGACCATTAGTATAGAAATGTTATCTGTTTCTTAAAATTATCTACTATTCCAGAGAAGTAAAAGTTAAATTTTGAGTGACTAAATGGGATTGTGATTTAACAAAGCACTAAGCACAGATCAGACTGAGGACAGCTCTCTTTTGCTGTGTGTGAGTGTGTGCGTGTGTGTGTGTGTGTGCGTGTGTGCGTGTGTGTTCCTGTGTGCGTGTGTGTGTGTGTGTGTGTGTGAGAAACACAAATAAATGGCCCTGCGAAATAACACTGGGCTCCTAGACCTGTCATCCCCTCAGTTCATCCCGTCAGATTTACAAGCACTGTCCCTCGAGCTTAAGTGCCATCACTAAGCCCTTGGGGCCATTTCAACCTGCAGTCATGTGGAGTCAGATGTTAAAAAACGAAAGCGTTTGGATATCAAGACAGACAGACAGGGACTGGCTGCTACTAATGTCCCGAGCAGAAACAGATGCAGACAGACAGGACGGAAGACTCCTCTGTTTATAATTGATTTTCAAGGGCGGCATCTTGTCAGTTTGTCTAACAAGCTTCCTGGCTGGCGCCCCTCGAGCTCGTCAACTACAGGTTGTCAAATTGAATCTATCCCCTAACTTCCTCTTTTAGAGATGATGATACCGATCTGTGACTACTGGGATCAGCTATGGAGATCTGAAGTCATCTGAATTGTCTCATGTCTTTTTTCACACTGTTGAGTCGGGATAAGAAGCCATGCTGACTCGTCCAAAGTACTTTTAGGTGGTTAAGTTTTTGAACCGTCTTTAACAATGTGTCTTGTTTTATCCTGCATTCTATTCTTCTGTGTTGAGTTACATTGTATTCGTTCCACATGTCACAAGAACAACAGGTATACTCAGGCTGCAAAATGGCCGACAGTGTTTAGATCTGATATCAACAGGCTCTTTGTGTGTCTCTGTGGCTAAACGTCTAATTGGCCATGGATCATCAATCTTTCAGAGCAACATATAAACACACCCCCACCACACCCCTGTTAGATCCCTACTACATACACAGAAAGGGGCAATGTAGAATTTGCATACTAGAAGCTATGCATCTCTTGAAGGCCCTAAAAGCAGCAGTGCTGAGGAGGCACCGACTTAGTGGTTTTGTGAAGAAAGAAAACACACATATTCACCGAGCGGATGTTGACCAAACATCTGCTCTTTCTCTGCTTTTTCTCTGTTCTTTCTCTTTAGATGTATGGTAGACATTGTCCCACTTTTCCCCTAGATGATGGTTGACAGAAAGGAATGGAGGAATCCAGTGGGAAAGAAGGTGGTGGACCGTAAGCTCATTCTCATTATGAATATTACTCTTCTTATAATGCAGGTCCAAAGAATGATTTTCATGTCTAGATTGAATTTCATCAAATGTTTCAGATTTGGCCATTCAGAGGAAAAGGAATTGGCCATCTGTCTCCAATCTGCTAGTCTTTTATTTGGCTGTTTTCACTTGCAGTAGTTTCCAGTCTGATTTATGGACTGGGTGAGAACAAGACTATTTTTTTTATTTTGCTTTATTGCGTTGGTTTGGATGCTAGCTGGATCTGTGGCTCTTACTGGGTGGAGGGAAATGAAGGACCTTCTATGTGGTGTGGGACATGATGACAGCCAGTATACTTCCAGATTTAACTAGTCATAGACATTTCACCCATAGAAATAGAATAGATCGAATAGGACATTCCAATTCAAATCAATGTAGCAGAATGGTCAGAGCGGCATCCATTTTGTTGTGTACTAATTGAATGACCACGCCAAGCAGTTCTATTTCTATGCAACTAGTCCTGCCTTTGATCCAGTATCAGACTCTGCGATAGACTATGGGGTCTTCGCTTGGTCTAATCTGTTGGTCTGAACTCTCAGTATTCAATCCATGGATTGGGCCATGCACAGTGCAACTTGTCGAAAGTAGGACGAAGAAAGTGTCCCAGCACATGTGGTTTCTACTGGGGTCAAAGCAGTGTCTCCACATATCTCCACAGAAAGAGACTGCCTGAATGCACACTGAAACCTTTGGCCAGCCTCAATGTGGCTTTCTCATCAGTCTTTACACATGTTATTTACTGAGTCTTACAAGTCCAAGTTGGCCTGCATTCGTCCATCAACGAAGCTGTGGTACTCTGGGAGCCGTGGTGGAGGTTGGGTGGAGGTTGACTGGAGGAGGGAAGGTCTGGGATGGGGAGGTGAAAACCGCTCTCTCTGGAGGACAAGGAGCAAACACACTCAGCAACACAGCCAGCCCTGGTCCACTCGTTCCTGATTAAAAAGACGAAGACGAAGCAGAACCTGGTCACCCCAAGACTTTCCAATTCTCCTCAGTGTCCGAGAGTAATCAGCTGTCATCCATATCATAAATCTCCTCCAAACAGTGGAGGCCCCAGATGGGAATAAGCTCTCTCCTCAGTCGTATTTGGCTGCCGTGTATTTCCATCTGGGAACCAAGGTGTGAGGGTATCATCAAGGATAGATCACAAGATCACAGTCTCCTACTGAAATATTACATTTACAAAATGGCCTGAGTATTTACTTTTTGGAGTTTCTAAAATAACACGATTAGATTTACAAACTGTTGTTAGACCAACATGGATGCTTTCAAGTAACCCATAATGTATGTTTCATTCCACACCACACTTCTTTTAGGTAAATTACTTTAGGTCTGTAAACATACTGTAGCTAAATTCTTTATATTGTAAGACCAGACAAATGTCTCTACCACAATTCAAACTTAATGACAATGTTAAAGCTTTCGTTCACATACTGTACAGTAGATGGAAAGAATATTGGTCAAACATCTTGTCCCGTTTAAGGTCTCTTAGGTAAAACAAACGGAATTTACAGACTTCAACAAATACAAAAACAGATCCTGTGGTGAAATGTTGCTTTTATAGAAGATGGCTGTCCCCAGTTTGTCTGCCACTGGTTCAAGCAAGAGATCATTTCACATGAATAAAATCATAAACCATAAGCATAATGAAATCATAATGTTTAACAATTTGTATTTCAGAAACAGCTATGTCTCCAGAACACTTTTTATATCTCTGGGTAATCGTAACATCTTGTTTATATGATAAAACATTAACATTTGGTGATGCTGGATTTAGCCTTCATCTACAGTAACTCAGCTTTGCTGTATAACAACACTATCAAGCATGTTGTTAGCTGAATATTCCATTGGTAAACAGATAGTCAGTGCTTGACCTTGGCAAGAGTACTGTACATACACAGCAAAATCACCAGTGTTAAATCAACTTAACACTCTCAGTGTTTATATAGCGCCACTGAGAAGTACACTCACCTAAAGGATTATTAGGAACACCATACTAATACTGTGTTTGACCCCCTTTTGCCTTCAGAACTGCCTTAATTCTACTTGGCATTGATTCAACAAGGTGCTGAAAGCATTCTTTAGAAAGGTTGGCCCATATTGATAGGATAGCATCTTGCAGTTGATGGAGATTTGTGGGATGCATATCTAGGGCACAAAACTCCTGTTCCACCACATCCCAAAGATGCTCTATTGGGTTGAGATCTGGTGACTGTGGTGGCCATTTTATTACAGTGAACTCATTGTCATGTTCAAGAAATCAATTTGAAATGATTCGAGCTTTGTGACATGGTGCATTATCCTGTTGGAAGTAGCCATCAGAGGATGGGTACATGGTGGCCATAAAGGGATGGACATGGTCAGAAACAATGCACAGGTAGGCCGTGGCATTTAAACGATGCCCAATTGGCACTAAGGGGCCTAAAGGGTGCCAAGAAAACACCCCCCAAACCATTACACCACCACCACCAGCCTGCACAGTGGTAACGAGGCATGATGGATCCATGTTCTCATCTGAATGTCTCAACAGAAATCGAGACTCATCAGACCAGGCAACATTTTTCCAGTCTTCAACTGTCCAATTTTGGTGAGCTCTTGCAAATTGTAGCCTCTTTTTCCTATTTGTAGTGGAGATGAGTGGTACCCGGTGGGTTAGGGTTAGGGGGTTAGGGTTAGGGTTAGGGTTAACCCTAACCCGGGTCTTCTTCTGTCGTAGCCCATCCGCCTCAAGGTTGTGCATGTTGTGGCTTCACAAATGCTTTGCTGCATACCTCGGTTGTAACAAGTGGTTATTTGAGTCAAAGTTGCCCTTCTATCAGCTTGAAGCAGTCGGCCCATTCTCCTCTGACCTCTAGATACAACAAGGCATTTTCGCCCACAGGACTGCCGCATACTGGATGTTTTTCCTTTTTCACACAATTCTTTGTAAACCCTAGAAATGGTTGTGCGTGAAAATCGTAGTAACTGAGCAGATTGTGAAACTGGCCCATCGGGCACCAACAACCATGCCATGCTCAAAATTGCTTAAATCACCTTTCTTTCCCATTCTGACATTCAGTTTGGAGTTCAGGAGATTGTCTTTACCAGGACCACACCCCTAAATGCATTAAAGCAACTGCCATGTGATTGGTTGAGTAGATAATTCCATTAAGGAGAAATTGAACGGGTGTTCCTAATAATCCTTTAGGTGAGTGTATTAATGCTGAGAGTGTTAATTTAACAATGTCAGAGTTGATTTAACATTGGTGATTTTGCTGTGTACATCTCAAAGCTCTCATCCATAACCTCCCTTTCCCTCAGTTTAAAATGGCATGTTTTGTAAAGCTTCTGGAATTAAATCTAAACTGTTTCAGTGTTCAAAATGAGTACCTCCACATATTTAATTTCAAGTTAGCAGATAATGAAGTTCTGCTCTTTTGTTGGACAATAAGCAGTGTTCTACATTGATTTAGGTATAGATACAATATGCCTCTAAATCTTAGAACTGTAAAGACGATGAAGTGGTTTCAGTATAGTATGAATAGAGTGGTACAATATAGATCTTGTGGCATAAATGGTACCCTGTTCCCATTAATGTGCAATAGTTTTGACCAGGCACCGCAAGCTTCTAGTCAGAGGTAGCAAAGTGGAAGGGAAAAGGGTGTCATTTGGAAGGCCACGTCAGTTCAATGCTCAAGGTTAGCTTCATTAGCTTTTTTAGCTTCGTCTGATCAGTGGTGGTCCAAGAAACTCAATCTGTCCCATGACACAAACTCTCCTCCCTGGTTCTTGTTCTTGTGAGAACATGGCAGAATGACAGTGTGTAGCATGGTGGCAACAAAACAATATTCAGTGAGTAAATTTAATTACCCCTCTGACGATCTTAATTTATGGGAAAAAGGTAAGCATTCATTCATTTCACTTTTCTCTCTCAGTTAAACCCTGCCCTACTTCCCTTCCTCCCACTATAATTTCCCCAAACTCTAGTCAATCATTTAATTTAAACAGAATACATTTGCATGGAGCTAATTCTTTGTGCCGTGTCTGTCACTGAGAAGGAATGTACAAGCCTAGAGGGAGACCAGCACAGGTGGTTGAAATCAGCTTTTATGTTGTGTTCTCTCTCTCCACGGCTAATTGGTCTCTTCTTCAGCATTAACGGATGGCAGAGCGGTGCTGTAGTTAGTTTCCTGTCTTTCCAGGATTCCAGATTTATGGCTCTAAGGCAGTGGGCTCCAGCCCATAATGTAGCTTCTGTTGTGTATTTATTGTGGAATTCATTGTGGAACCCCAAATTTGGCCTTGATTGAAAAACCTTGTCTTTACAATAATGTTTTGATCAGGGTTTGGTCGGTTACTTTTTAAATATAATCCATTACAGTTAAAAATCTAGTTTATAACCAGTTGAATGGCAAGAAGATTGTTTACATAACCTGGTTTAAGACAAAATCAAAAACCAAATTTTTTGATCCCCAAAAATGTGTGAAATAGGACATATATTAGCATCCCAACGAGGGCATTATAAGTGGATTGATGGCAAGTGGTAGTGTACCAAAACAAAAAGAGAAAGTAGGTCCAAATATGGCTGTTGACAATATAATGTAAAATATTTGCCCAAAAATCGGTGTGCCAAGCTTGTGGCATCATACTCAAAAAGCCTCATACTTGAGGCTGTAATTTCTGCCAAAGGTGCTTCAAAACAATAAAGTATTGATTTCATTTTAATGAAACTGCTAAGATTTCAAACAGACTTCTTTCACATTGTCATTATGGAGTAATGTTTGTAGAAATTTTGGGGAAATAATGAATTTAATAAATTTTGGAATAAGGTGTCAAAATTGAAGCGCTGTGAATACTTTCTGGATGCACTGTATGATATTTTTTCCCATGTGCAGTTGCTAACTGTAGTCTGGCTTTGATATTGCAGTTTTGGCCTTTCAGGTTATGTTGATATAGGACTCGTTTTACTGTGGATATAGATACTTTTGTACCTGTTTCCTCCAGCATTTTCACACCAATGTACGTGCATCTCTAGGAGACAGAACGCATCTCCTTCCTGAGCGGTATGACGGCTGCGTGTTCCCATGATGTTTATACTTGCGTATTTGTTTGTACAGATGAATGTGGTACATTCAAGCATTTCGAAGTTGCTCTCAGTGGTGAAACAGACTTTCGGAGGTCTACAATTTTGAGGTTTTGACTGATTTTTTTTTATTTTCCCATGATGTAAAGCAAAAAGGCACTGAGATTAAAGTTAGGCTTTGAAATACAGCCATAGCCCATAGGTACGGTACACCTTTAATTGACTGAAATTATCAGAATCTCCTAAAGGCACAGTCAATTTAGTGTATGTACATTTCTGACCCACTGGATTTGTGAATTATAAATAGAGTAATCTGTCTGTAAACATTTTTTGGAAACCGTACTTGTGTCATACAGTACATAAAATAGGTGTCCTAACCAATTTGCCAAAACTATAGTTTGTGAACATGACATCTGTGGAGTGGTTGACAAATGAGTTTTAATGACTTCAACCAAAGTGTATGTAAACCTCTGGCTTCAACTGTATATACCTAAGTGACAAGATGTTATCAGAAGTTCCTGTTTAGTTAAGGCCTCCTTTGGCTGCTGAGATGTTGCTTACATGCGTGGTTTCAGCCGTGTAGGCATCTAAGTGTCTTACAAAAGACCTCTAGGTTCATTTGACCTCATTTACAGAACTCATTAAATATTTTATTAGGCTGAATTCCTCTGCTTGTTACAATAAACTGACCACAGTCTGGCTGATTTCCATGTGTCCACTTTGCACCACACTTAGTTATACACAGGAAAGGTGTGTGCATGCGTGTGAGTGTATGGGGAAAGAGTTTTTGAAACATGAATCTACAGCAGCCAATTGAATCCTTACAAAGGGACTCCTATATCCCGAACAAATATCCAGTTCTGCATCCCAACTGGCCTGTGTTCCCTGGGATGTGCACTTTTTGTTAGCGCTCTGGTCAAGAGTAGTGCTCTACATAGGGAATAGTATAATACTGCTTAACTCGTTCAGCCTGAGTCAAGTGCTTCCTTATATGAAACGTTTTTACCTACTTCTAAATGACACAAAACAAGCCACACAGTGAATCGCATAACCAGCTAGTTAGTGTGTGGGTACACTCAAGAGACCATAATACACGGTTATGATTTTTTTCTCCATCTTACTGTAACCTCACTGACCGCATTGCTGAGACCTTTCCAAATGCTACTCGATCATGGTTGAAGAATGGAGACCCATGATGAGAGTGCACAAGACGTTGATGAATGTTGACATCAGAAAAACAAAGTGTGTTGAATTTGGTTTAATACTTCTTAAAACTATTGTCTGTTTTGAACAAAATGGAATTGTTTCAGTAGTGTTAATGAATATTTGGAAGGTCGAAAGACAAGGAAGATGGATATTCCATACTCAGGAATGCTTTGTTATTTTATAGAGCTTTTGTTCTCTTGTGACAGTCTCCCTGACATTCCATAAATAACAGGCCTATCAACATGTTTGAAATCAGCAACACACCCTTGCCCTGCACAGAGCCCTTCATAAAACGGGAACAATGATGAATATCTATTATTTGTATATGTTCCTAAATCGCGGGAAATAAATATTTGTCATTCTCTCTCATCAGGCAGCTCTCTCACTCAGGGAGAGCAGGGTCGAGCTAGCGCGAGTGTTACGTCTGTAGGTGATATAGATCTGTCGACACTAATGCCCTAGATGAAACTTAGAGAAATAACGATTATTTGCACAAAAATGCTAATGTTCTTTCACCAACAACAATACTGGGGAAGCCCAATTGCTTTTGCTACACAACATATAATTCACATTTTACCTATATGATACTGTGCATGTGTGACGGGTGTGTAACGGCTCAGAACGTACCCTGCTAGCAGCCCGCACGGCAGTTCGCCTTCGCCCCATACCGGGCTCGAACCCGCGGCCATCTGCTTTGCAACACTCGCACAGCCCTGTTTGCAACGTACCAACCGAGTGAGCTATACAAAAGGTACCAATTGTAAAAAAAATTGCTAAGATGCCAAACACACTTCTTTCACATTGTCATTATGGGGCATTGTTTGTAGAATTTGGAGGGAAATAATGAATTTAATCAATTTCGGAATAAGGGTGTAACATTTTGAAAAAAGTGAAGCGCTGTGACTACTTTCTGGATGCACTGTATGATATTTTTCCCCATGTGCAGTTGTAAACTGTAGTCTGGCTTTTATATGGCAGTTTTAGCCTTTCAGGTTATGTCAATATAGGACTTGTTTTACTGTGGATATAGATACTTTAGTACCTATTTCATCCAGCATTTTCACGAAGTCCTTTGCTGTTGTTCTGGGATTGATTTGCACTTTTCACACCAAAGTTAATTTATCTCTAGGAGCCAGAACGCATCTCCTTCCTGAGCGGTATGACGGCTGCTTGTTCCCATGATGTTTATACTTGCGTATTTGTTTGTACAGATGAATGTGGTACATTCAAGCATTTTGAAAATTGCTCTCAATGATGAACCAGACTTGAGTAGGTCTACAATTCTTTTTTTACAATATATTGTACAATATGATGTGCTCATTTGTATTTATTATTTGACAAATGCACACAGCAAATGTTGATAATTTACCACCAAAATCTGCAGTTTGGGAACCATTAACCAATTCTGTAAATCACTTGTCATGGCGAACTAGATGACAGAGATATATGTTAACACAATTTACGTAGTTACCGGTATTTACTATATCAGAATCTGTTATATAGAACACCTTACATTATTGATAGATTTTTCAATAGCCAATCGATTTACTTGTTATAGTCAGTTACTCCACAAACCTGATTATATATGATAATGTGATAGAAATGATCAGCACCCAGATGTGTATAAATAAGCACCTGGCTTGAGTGTGAACATTTGACTCTCTGGATATCCAGTCCCACTGGCCATACCCTTTATATTTGACGTCGGCCATGCCTAATTGATGCTCCTGGCTGGGTTCGATGCTCTCCGCCACAGCTCAGCAGGCTAAAAAGGTTAAAGATATCCTCAAATAAACCTTGAGGCAGAGTATTTGAGAGCGATCGCTGGGAGATTTCCAGTACTGTGAGCTGTATAGGGTGTTCGTGTCTATAGGCTGGGTCCTGTTCATGGCCTTGTGGAAGCACATATTGAGAGAAGCTGCCTATATATGGTGGACAGTTGATTTGAACTATAAGGGAAACCATTCTGACATGTTACAAACAAATGTGTGCCAGGCCTGTTTGCGAGGGTGAGCACCGCAGGGTTTTTTATTACAATGGTCCACATGTCCAGCTGTTTTGCATTTAGCAGGATACAGCTAGGCTCTTTGATAGTCTGCGCCTTTGGTTCCACTTGCTCCTCGGTGAGCAGGCTTTAGGTTGAAGTTTGAGAAATGGTTAGCAGGTTTGGAACACCTGTGCTCTGCGTTACCCTACAATTCTTTATTCTATAATTAACAAAATGGGTTTCCGATGGAGGATATTTTCCATTATGTGGTACAATATCAGAAGGTATGATCGAAAAGACTTGTTCATATAATGAAGATGATTTACTACTGTGTTGTTCAGAGGAAGAAAGAATGTTGTGTAGAAGTATATTCTGGAAAGCGTATGTGCCTGGCCAAATGTTGTGCGCTAAGTTGTTCATCATATGCTTTTAAAAGGTTACATCGGTTCACAGAGGTAGCAGTAGACCTCCTTAGATCCTATTTGTGTGGTCTACTGGGACCAATCCCCATGGGAGCCGCCCTCCAATGGCCCCTGTTTCAGCCCCCTGCACCAATCAAAGAGGCTTAAGCCTCGGGAACCAGGAGGGAACTGGAGAAGATTGTTCATGTTTTGCAACCGTCTTGTTTTGACCTCTGTTCCCATGCATGAGAGGCGCTCACAATCCGCTTGTTTCTCTGATTGAGGAATGAGTTTTCCCCAAAACAGAGGATCAACTCTCTTCTGCAGGACCACTTAACCTATTTAACCATCTAAAGGGAATTAGAAATCACTGATTGTTCACTTCTATAACATACAGGAATTTGTCTTCCTGCTTCACAGAACAGTGGTGTAACTGTAAACAGGGGGGTCGGCGTGGCGTAGTGGACTAAGTTGCTGCATTGCAGGACAGTCTACGTCCCGGCGGTCATGAGATCGAGCCTGACCATGGATTCTCTGACTTTCCCCGGGCCTCCTGCATGAGGCAGTGCAAAGTTGGCACAGTGCTGCCCAGGATTTGGATTAGATTAATCAGATTATTTATGGTACCACATCGCTCACCAGCGACTCCTTGTGTTCAGACCGGGCGCCTGTAAATTCAATCACGGAAGTATAGTCGGTGAACGCAATCGTCCCGTGCATGATCCAACTAAAGGCTTCCTTATTGGGTGAACAGTGAGAAAAATAATAACCGACATGAGGTTGGATAAACCATGTGCGCGCCCCTCGTCATCCCACAGATCTGTACAAGGAGTTGGGGAGCTGCCAACAAGGCAGAATTAGAAAGGAAGGGAAGAAAATCTGGAAAAATCACCAGGAAATAGACTGTTATGTTTCCAGAAAAGACAACCTTATATTAATCGCTTTTGATTAGGTGAATGAATCATAAGAACATTTATATACTGTTGGATAACATTCTGGTTCGTTATATCAGCACACACATGCAGGAATAAAGTGTTTACAAGCAGTGAGCCCAGAGTGCAGTTAAATTGTGCATACTGAATACAAATCACAACATGAGTGAAAGACGACAGTCCACTGCAGTACAAGCATTGATTACCAGGACAATATTACCTCCACCCATCCAGCACCCCACATCTCTGCCAAGAGGACATGATGAGGAGCATGAATGCGGCCTGGAGACGAACGAATCCAACCCAAGAAAAACTTCCTCCAACCTAATCCATGAATGACTATTTTTGGCTTTGAGCGAGCTTACGTTTTAATTGGCCAATAGAGTTCTTTGGAGCATGATTGGATTTCTGGAATTCCACAGCGTTCCAGAATCCTCCCATCATTAAGCATTACGGGAGGCTGTGCCAGCAGCTTGGAGCCTGTTCAAATGGGGCCTTCTGGTGTGGGCCAGCCAATCAATGGGTTAAGGAGGAGGCAGATCTTTGTCTCAGATAGGAGTAGAGTGTTAGGGCGACTGGAGGTCAGAGATGTGACTGGGCCTGGCCCTCATGCTCGCGTTAGCCCCATTATCTCAGCTCTCAGAGGAGGTGGGCCATTACAGGTCTACACCGGAGTGCCAGTCTAACTAGTATTGAGGGCCTCCATTCAAACTAACTATTCAGGAGAAACAAAAGCTCAATAATGGATCAATGATGTCCTTGTGTGTCTGCTCAAACACTTGACGTGGTGGCACTTTAGATCAAGCTACCCTCTTTCTGTGGCAGCTCAACTGCGATCAGATTTCAAAGCCATTTAAAGATTCCACACGTGACATTTCCCAATCCTCTTCAGGCTCGCTGCACGACACTACCACACCGAATAAACCTGAATTACAAAACCACACATTGCTCCACAAGAGGATCGATTGCATCACGAAACCACACACTGTTAAAAAAAACCACACACGTGTCAAAAATAAAACACACATTCAACTGGGCTGTAACGGTGTAATTCTTGTTCTATTAATGTTTGCTTTGTGTTCTCACTACATTCATGTTGCACAGTGCTTTAAACAAATGTAAATTGCTTTAATTTAAATTTTTCACAGGACTGCATGTGTTAGTCTGTGTACATGTGTGATTGCCAGGCTACATAATGTGTTTTTCCAAGGCTGTCAATACAAAGTACCAAAAAGTATGTACATAGTGTATTTCCATACCTGCCTTCCTACTAATGATTAATATCTGACTGTCAGCTATTGTTCATAAACCAACCATGGCTATTCATTTTTATTTTTAAGTTGACCAGACCAGATTGGAGTGAGAAAATGCTTTATACAACAAACATTTCTTCAAAACAACCCTTTCAGCACAAAGATGATATTTATTTTTAAACTGTATTAATGTTGTTTAATAGCTTTTTATCGTATCCAATTATTAACTGTGCATTTGTATGAGCCTATGTGTAGGTATGTTAAATGTCATAAGTATATCCTGAATTTAGGACACAGCCAGTGTAAAGATATTGCTCTGCCGTGTGGTCAGCACCTCAGGATATAATCTTTGCAGCACAGCTGTGAGCAGCGTGGGACAGCGAATGCTGGTTAACCTCTGGTCCACGAAAATCAAGTGAAGAGGAGATTTGCCTGACACAGGTGTCAGGTTTAATTTCATTCATATATCAATAATATGAAGAAAATTTAATGGAGAGCTCCATATTTTGCAGCCATGGCCCAGACAAAACACCAGCTTCTAGACATTTGCTCTGTTTTTGTAGACCCATTTACCATTGGTCAATTGTTCCTTTACAGGGTCGAGTACAATAAAAATCCACTGTTACTGCCCTTCCATCTCTAAATAGAGATCTGTTGTACCCACTACACAGTCAATGACATTATTTATTACTCTCTGACCCCTGACTGCAATACAACACAAGGCGGATTGTGGGTAATGGAAATAAAATTGAGGATGTGGTGCTCGTAAAATGGAGACCATACCAGAGATGTCAAGAGATAGGAAACAGTTTGTTTAACTAAACCTAGCACGGACCCTCCACAGATAACGTCAGATATCGGAAATAGAAAACATGCTTACTGGTGTTTACTGGTGAGGATCGAGTGAAACAAATGTGGTGGAATCTCTGGCACTTCATCACTGCTTACCTCTGGAGTCATCACGTTCAGAAAACAACAAGGTCAGGATGAGGTCACCGTCAGGGTCAACAATTTGAAGTCAAAGTGTGTTAAGTTAAAGTGGAACCCTAATGGCCTGGCAGGGGCATTTAGCATTTGCACTGCACACCATTATCTCTGGTAACTGGGAGACAGGACTTGGACACAGCTATGCTACCACACAGAAACTAAGGACTGTTCCCTCCTGACTCCGCCTCTACTCCTGACTCCGCCTCTACTCCTGACTCCGCCTCTTCTCCCCATCACATCCTCCCATCAGGACCTTCCTAAGCAGGAGTACATACAGTATATGCGCACACACACACACACACACACACACACACACACACACACACACACACACACACACACACACACACACACACGCACGCACGCACATGCACACACACACACAGCAGTATTAAACTTAATGTTTTATTTTAGCTATCAGTCTTTCACACTGTTGCCGCCAGCCCGATCTGCTGAAAGATGTCTTAGCCTCTCAGTCAACTGGCCCATTTCCTATACACTAATTCAAAGCTACTGTACAGATTCCCCTTAAAATCCCTTGATGGATTTCACCTCTTTCACTCTCCGCAATGAATCAATTACTGTTAATTGCTCAATTACTTTGGTGAAAGGGAACAGAGAGAGAGAGAGAGAGAGAGAGAGAGAGAGAGAGAGAGAGAGAGAGAGAGAGAGAGAGAGAGAG
>JACXGM010020716.1:6499-17746 GCA_016801145.1 Umbra pygmaea | reverse complement strand
ACACCTGTCTGTCTACTGCACTGTCCTGGTAACACCTGTCTGTCTACTGCACTGTCCTGGTAACACTTGTCTCTCTACTGCACTGTCTTGGTAACACCTGTCTCTCTACCGCACGGTTCTGGTAGCACCTGTCTCTCTACCACACTGTCCTGGTAGCACCTGTCTCTCTATTGCACTGTGCTGGTAACACCTGTCTCTCTACCACACTGTCCTGTTAGCACCTGTCTTTCTACCACACTGTCCTGGAAACACTTGTCGCTCTACCACACGGTCCTGGTAACACCTGTCTCTCTACTGCACTGTCCTGGTAACACTTGTCTATCTAACGCACTGTCCTGGTAACACCTGTCTCTCTACCGCATTTTCCTAGTTACATCTTTTCTCTGTACTGCACTGTCCTGGTAACAACTGTCTTTCTACTGCACTGTCCTGGTAACACCTGTCTCTCTACCACACTTTCCTGGTAGCACCTGTCTCTCTACCACACCGTCCTGGTAGCACTTGTCCTTCTACCACACGGTCCTGGTAACACCTGTCTCTCTAAAACACTGTCCTGGTAGCACCTGTCTTTCTACCACACTGTCCTGGTAACACCTGTCTCTCTAACACACTGTCCTGTACTGTTAAAAAACACTGTACTTTATTGCACTTTCTCACAATTTCGAACAGTGTTTCTCTGTCTTTTTCAGACGGTGACTGTTGTGTGTGTGGGACACTGGGCGTGGTGATTCACTCTGCCTGTGGTCAACAGCAGCTAGCAGGTGAGTTTCTACACCGTCTGTACCATAATGTCGATATTTAACCCATATGGATTTCCTACATACAGGATACTTTAACTGGATTGAAGAGTATGGGTAATTTACTGGAAAAGCATCTTGGTTAAAAAGCAGTCTTTAAGTCAGGAAGCAGTTGAATGGTTTTAGTTTAATGACATCCTTCTCCACGGAAAAAGCTTGACCACAGGTCAGCAACAGATCATACAGTATACTGAGTCCCAAAGTAGTGCCAAGCTCACTAACATGAGCTGGTATATATAGTCCTTCAGAAGACCTTTATCTCATCAGACCCTTGGTCTAGGATCACAAGATATAATTTCATCTAGAATCTGCTTGAACTTCCCATGACTCTCACTGGGACTCACTGACATGATAGGTGTCCTTAAACATCAGGGCATCTTCTAGATCGGATCAATCTTGTGACCTTTGATCACCTGATGCCAGTAGGTACCTTAGACCTTATGTTAAACTGTCTTGCTTAACCTGAATGGTATAATGACTAATATATATATTAGATCTGGGATACTATTACAGTCTAATATATAATAGATAAATAAGTTATAAGCTATAAGCTGTCTGTAAGCTATTCTGATGCCTGTAAGAATGAACACAATGATGGATGGCCTTCAGTACCCTCTGTGGGGAGAAAAGTGCTGACTCATTCCCAGGCCTTACAATAAGGAAACAGGTCCCAACGTTAGAGATAACCACAGCCTTTCCCCCCTACCTAGTTATAACATTGTAAAAGTTCTTTAAACTGTTTAATAAGATGCTTATACAGAATTACTTCCGCAACAGGAACGCAAACCAGTTAGTCAGTTATTTACCTGGACCTTCTCTGTCCTAGGTGTGTATGTGTGTGTTGAAGTGGATGGCTTTGAGTTCTATGAGAGCCGCGCCCAGACCCACTCCTCTGTCAGCAGTGTGAGGCCCCAGTGGGATCAGGTGAGGCAGAAGAAGAAGGGGCGTCAACATTGTTTCTGCTGCTGCTTAGATAGCTGTTGGACTTTAATGGGAATCTTGTGTTTGTATGTAGGAATTCTCTTTCCTGGTGGACGGTGCTAAGCACCTCAGGGTGCTGTGTTTGTCACAGCCCCAGGAACAGAGATGTGAGGACACAGTCATTGGCAAAGCATCCATAAAGGTGACCTAGGATCTACTTAAATTTAACATGCTCATATTTACACCTGTGTGGTGACTGACTCCACTGCACCATTTTACCAAGCAAATTATTTTGGGGGGGCTGGAATCCCTGTTACCAGGAGACGTGTGGTCTTTTGTCAGGTGCCCAGACCACTGCACCAAACTCCAGCACTACTAAGCGAATTATAAAATACATATATGTGTGTGTTTGTGTGTATTCACTTTTAGTTGGACCCAGACATACTACAAAAGCGATGGAAAAGACAGACTGTATCTTTAGGTCAGGTGGAGGTGACTCTGTCACTAAAGTACTGCCCTCACGCTCTAGCCCCGCCCAGTCTTGTCCCCACCCAGCAACAGCCCATCTTCGGCATGCCTATTGAATCAGTGGCACAGTGAGTGTTGTCATTACCAGTTATCAACTTAGCTCTTAGGATCTGGGAATGTGTGTACATCTCAATACTCAAGTGACTCAATGACTTCCTCACAACTTATTTGTTGCATAATTGTCACAATCCTTTCATTTCCCTATCCTCTTTGGCTCATAGTGTTATGAAATGAAATCCACAGTCCGTAACTTCATTGCTGTGTGTCATACAGGAACAGCTCGTCTGACGGAAACCACATAGCATATATTTTTAGTTGCTTTAGCTCTGAGAGCTTATCTGTTTTTAAGGAAGAATTCAAGTACCTTCCTGTACCTTTCCAGAGCATGTCCCAATGTCCCTGCCCAAGTTCAGCAAACTGTGTTGATGCTACACGAAGACTGTGATAAAAGCCCACCCATTCCTATCTCCACTTATGGGCACTAATTGGACACTGATTAACGATGTGGCCTTAATACAAGGGGCTGTGTACCTTCAGACTCCCCAGAGTCCAGCCTCTCTCTAGGTTTCTTCCTAGGTTCTATCTACTAGGGAGTTTTCCTAGCCAATGTGTATCACTTGTTGTTGCTTGCTCTTGGGGGTTTTAGGCCAGGTATCTGTCTAAGCACTTTGTGTTGTAAAAATTGATTTATAAAATAAATTAGATTGATTGATTGATTGAAGACACTAACTTAAGATTGTGTATTTGCTGTCCCAGACAGGAGGGTGTCCTGGTGCCTCATGTGGTCCGGTGCTGTGCAGAGGAGGTGGAGAGGCGGGGCCTGGCAGAGGTGGGCATTTACAGGATCAATGCAGGCGCTGGTGATATCACCAACCTCAAGACGGCCTTCAACACCAGTAAGTGCAGCTGTTGTAGCGCCATGAGCACCAGTGGTTGTTGTGAAAAGATTGTGCACGTCCTCTTCCCCCTTTTATTTAGCAATTGCATTTTTTTAGATGGGGGACGGTATTATTTTTACTGACAGTACAGGATGAGAACAGATGCTAGGGAGACAGGTAGGGGGAGAGAGCGGAATGCAAGGACAGTTTGACGAGCCGTGACCAATAGACGTACGTAGAACGAAGTCGGGAGATTAGACCGCTACACCAACTCCGGCACGTGTGCTTGCATTTTAAACGTATCACCTTCCTCCCCTCTTCCAAACTCCTTTTGCAGGTCTGCGTGAGGCCGTGTCTAAGCTGAGATATGTAGACGTGAATGCGGTCTCTGGGATACTTAAGCTGTACTTCAGAGAGCTACCTGAACCCCTCATACCTACAGAGCTGTTTCAGAGCTTCGCCAAGGCATTGAGTCGGTCACCAACTCACGCACACATCCCCAAGTACACGCGCATATAAGCAAACACACACTTGTTCTCTCGCTCTCCTCCAGACACATTTCTGTTGTTTTCATTCTTCTAGACATTCCTGACCTCAGTTCCAGAAAGGTCTCCATTTTGTCTCTGCTCCAGTACTGTCCCCCCGTCAACCAGAACACCTTCCTCTTTCTGCTCCACCACCTCAAAAGGTTCTTCATTCCTGTTATACTTACATATTAACATTAACAATGATCCAACAGTAATAAATGCTCAATGGCACGCATGCATAGGACCATGTATTTGTTATCATGTATTGTCCTTCATGTACATACTATATATATTGTAATAACACTAGCAACACCAGAGTCACATACGTACATATGTGTGGTTTGTCACATTGGATAAGAGTATTTTACTTATTAACCTAACTGACATTATCCCTTTTCATTATTTATTTAGAGTTTTATTATATATTAGTATTATGAGTTCTAAACAGAGATAGATAGATAGATAGATAGATAGATAGATAGATAGATAGATAGATAGATAGATAGATAGATAGATAGATAGATAGATAGATAGATAGATAGATAGATAGATAGATTCACAGGTTGTTAGAAGGAGGGAGACCAACAGGCAGGTAGATGGTTTTTGTTGATTGTTGATATATTACAGTACAGTCCGAGAACATACAAACACTGTACTAGCAGATTGCAGGCTACGCTTGAAGCGAGTTGCACAACAGATATACTGAGAATGCTTACGTGCACTTATCAGCGGCACGAACACAACAGTACAGAGCGTACGCTTAAACTCTCAAACAGCAATGTGAAGCTCCCGAACAGCATTCTCACACAACAGAACAGATGATCAATCGACACCTCTCCCTCAGTTTGCTTATGTAGAAAGAACTAACTATCTACTCTAACACGGCCGAATGTCGTTTCTAATTAGATCTACACGTCACTAGTCTACCCTAACATAAACCCTACCCTAGAAACAGGCCAGACTGAGAGAGAAGTGTCACATTCCTTAAAGGGACAGTATTATTATATGACACCCAACTAAGAACAACATGCAATGCATTGAATACACAAAAATAACTGAAAATAGGCGGTGTATAATACAGAGTCCAGTCTCAGGTCATGTTAATGCCAGCCCACTCAGGGCTGGGCATCACAGCTCTAACTAAAAACAGTACTCCTGTGCAGAGTGAATAAAAATAAAGGCAAATAGTATACAAAAGATAATCATGTAAAATATAAATATTGCACATAATAAATATGGAAATTGCACCTTTTTTACCACACAATAGTGAAAGTAGAACTAAGTGATAAAGCTTTTATTGTTTTAAATTTATTCAAAGGAGCTCTCTGTTTAAAATATTCCTTTTCCTGAAAATATTATCTTTTGGAGATAACAGGTTTTGGTTTGAAAATGCGGTACTTCACATTTGCTAATTGGGCAAAAAATTGGGCAAAAATCTACCTTTTATTGCTACCATTACCATTTATTTTTAACATGCATTTTTATCTATCGACATCAATTATTTTTGATAACTTCATCATACTCTCGTATTTATTTGCCAACGACATCCAACTCATTGATACTTTGCTAATTCCATAATCTTTTCACTTGTTCACCAGAGTTTCAGAGAAAAAGGATGTGAACAAGATGACTCTGATGAACCTAGCCACTGTTTTTGGACCCAGCCTGCTTCGCCCCTCTGCAGCCATTCAGGGGCAGGTCAGCCCACCAGTGGATATCTCTCAGGAAGTGGTTGTACAGGTTGGTAATAGAATCTCAACAGGCTTTCACCCATCCAGACCTATACTCACTGGCTAGTTTATTAGGCACACCACCCTGTTACTTTGACTCTTGTAACAGTGGCTTGTTGACAGGCATCAAGACGTTGGTTCTGCCACTTGAATGTTCTGATTAAAAACCCTTCCAGGCATGAGAATAGTGTGGGAGCATTATGATAACATTTCATTGCTGAAACTGGACCAATCAGGAAATATTGAGCAACCTTTTGGTATTTCAAAAAAGATTGTGGTAGGCCAAATTCAACAATATTTCAAAGCAAGAACTCAAAATAACAATCCCAGGTGCAGATTTCACTTTACCACACACCCAGACCTGCGTTTTATACTGAACATCATCTAGTGGTCACCAATCCTGGTCCTCATCTCAATAGAACATCTTTAAGATAAGATGCAACAGGATTAATGCAGCCTTAATATGCAGCAACTGTCTGAAGCCGTTGCATCAGCTTGGCCCAACATCCCTGTGGAATTCAGGCTATTTTTTAGAGCAAGGTGGTTTTGACACCTTACGGTGTATCAGAGGAACTGGCCTCTAAAGTGCACTGGTGTGTTATACATACTGTAAAAAGAACAGACAGTTCCTTAATACTTTTAACAGCTAATGTATTGTATAAACATAGTGATTGTTAATAGATGGAAAAAAATGACTTGGGGTGATAGTTTGTGTGCTAACTGTAATGAACTGGCCTGTCGTGAAAGAATGAGGAAGCAAATGTGAGTCATTTTGAGAGATGTTGTCTTTTAATGAGGGTAACACGCTCAGAGGAAACATAAAATGTGAACTGTAACCAGACTAAGATAAAAATAAATCAGTAGGCAAGCAGGCCGATAAGCAATTCTCACAGTTTCAACATGCCAGCCTAACAGCTCAATCACATAATAACAATGAAGCACACATACCCTGAGTACAAAGAGTATATATGGGGACAGCAGTCAGTAAACAGTAAACCAATGTGAAGGAAAATTATGACATGATGAACAGGTGTGTGTGCATAGAGATGGCTAGGAGTCCAGGATGAGAATGGGGCAAGGAATGTCCATAATCCATATGGAGGAGCCAAAAGCCTTGTAACCAGTTCCCCCAAATACTACTCAGGCTAAGGAAATATTACAGAACCCCCCCCCCCCCCCCCAAGGCCCGGCTCAACATACCAGGCGAAGCAGCAAGCACAGGTACAGGAGGCAGAGCAGCAGTCATCGGAGAAAGAAGCAGCGAGGCAGGCACTGGTACAGGAGGCGGAGCAGCATGCACCGGGGAAGAGGGTGGAGCAGCAGGCAACAGGGAGTGTGGGGCGGAACCACAGCCTCAGCTACTGCAAGCGGAGCAGGCACTACCCGCTGAGGAGTTGGGAGCGGAGCCACAGCCTCAGCTACAGCAGGCGGAGCAGCCTGTCACTGGAGGTGTGGCCTGTCACTGGCGTAGGTAGCTCCCTCAGCTGAGATGACTTAGAAGGCATCCCCCCCACCAAGATGTCATTGACGACTCCCCCACCTGTAATCTAGACAGCAACTCTACCTGCAGCAGTGGTTCAGGTTGTATCATGGCAGGCTGGACCAATGCCTGGTGGCTGGCCACATCACACCCTCACGAACGGTTCATCATGGAACCCATACCAGTCCTGGTAACATCCAATGTCTGGAGGGTTTGAACGCAACAACCGAAAGCAGATGAGTCGCCTGCCTGCTCAATCCTGGCTGTGAGCTGACCGTCTCCAGAACACTGTTCTTACCGGTATAGACCCCAACAAAAAATGTCATAGGGGAAATCAGAGGGGCCGTAGCCCCATTGGACCAGCCCGATGGGAGAGGGTAGGTGTACTGACCACCGAATGACTGGAGATGAGTGAGTTCTTCTTCACCGTCGATGACCTTGTCTACCTCCCTCCGACTCTTTCGCTTGGGGGGGGTGTCCAAAATAGGCCCTGAGATGATCAAACTCTTCCTTTTCCTTTCCCAGCTGAGTCAAACAGGTACTGCCCATCTCTATGCCTTGTGACAAATCGTTGATCCTCACTGCTTCCTGTTTTTGTGGTGCTTTATTCCGGAATGAACTAGTGTGTCATGGAGGAAAGAGGAAGACGATGCCAGGAGTAGTTTTGAGAAATAAGGTATTTTAATGTGGGTAATGCGCTCATCAGAAATAAACAGTGAACTGTAAACTAGGGTAGAGTGAGCCCAAACTAAAGGCAGCCTAAACAAAGGGCTGAATAAACATAAACCAGTAGGCACGCAGGCCGATAAGCAATACTCACAGTTTCAAAATCGTAACAGCTCAACCACATAATAACATGAAGCACGCACACTGACTACAACAGAGTATATATGGGGACAGCAGTCAGTAAACAGTAAACCAATGTGAAGGATAAGGATGACATGATGAACAGGTGTGTGTGCATAGAGATGGCTAGGAGTCCAGGATGAGAATGTGGCAAGGAATGTCCATAATCCATAGGGAGGAGCCAAAAGCCTTGTAACCAGTTCCCCCAACTACTACTCAGGCTGAGGGAACGTTACATCAACGGACAATTCCTGTGTTCATACAATAACTTTGTTATTAGGAACTCCAGTATACCAGTATTTCTTTTGTCAGTACACTTTCTATTTTAATGGATTTATTTTTTACAGTTGTGTGTGTAACTACCATCAATAAACTGCCTGCTTTTTTGTATCTGTTTGCAATATAGTGTGTTATTAACTTGTCGATGTACGACTGTGTGTGCAGGTCCAGGTTGTTTATTGCTACCTGCAGTGTGACAACTTGCCAGAATCACAGACCTGGTTACCACACAACACAGAGACTAGCGAAGATGACGAAGAGATCACCGCCTTGTGAACCAACTCCTTGAAACCTCCTGGTTGGCCAACATAAGTTTAGTATAGAGAGAGAGGACTTATCGTAAATGATAAACAATGTATAGAGGGGACTTGTAAACAATAAACACTGTAAAGAATAATAAAGTTATTTATTTGTAAATTTTTGGGCTGAAAAATCCTTACTTTATATGAGTTGTTGTAGGTGGATGGGAAATCAACATTAGTGCCTGTTGAAGGGTATAAACAGTCAGTCGTTTTGGTGGGAGTGGGGTCACACAACGCAGATGTTGTAAAAAGGTCAAGGTTCACCTCCCTAGCTTGAAATCACATCAGTTACGGTTCAATTCCAACTAGACGGAGTTCACACACGCACACACTACCACCACACACACCACCAACACACAACCCACAGCTTGGGGTCTTTCAGGCCCAGTTCCATACCACCTGGGCAGGGTAAGCTTATGTTACCTCTGTCCCCCTCTGCCTTTTGATCCCTAATCCCAACTACCCCAAAACCTTTCCCTCCACACATTCCGTCAGGCTCGGAACGTTCCGGCAAGCCCGCTGGATGGTGTCATATGTGTGTCAGTATGTGTGTGCAACCGCCATAACAACATCCAGGCGTCTGGAAACAAAGAAACATGGAACACTTGCTCTCTCCTTCGGCCCTCTGTGTCGTAAATCACGTCCCCGCTAACTCTGCCACTGCCAATACAAGGCTCCCATTGCAGACTACAAACAGCAGAATAGAATGAATTAGAACTCTGGAGAGGCTGTGAGTCTAAACAACAGAGAAAACATATCCATGACCAACGCCTTGGTGGTGATGGGGGTAAACACCACAGGTACACTGAGTTCAAATACATACAAAAAATACACCACTAAAAAGTTTGGATGGGGGTTAAATATACCACTGGAAGTGCTATAGTACAACCAATGGGATCTCTCAAAATCCGTGGCAGTTTCACGGAATGGCAGAGAATTCTGTGAAATAAACACAGATCCTTAACTTCAAAATCTGTGGCACTTTCACGGAATCGCATGATGACGTAGCAGAGTGTAAATAGCGTAGATTTTGCAGTATGGCAGGCTGAGGATGTTGGGCGGGCATATAAACATGCGACTCACATAACAGAGATTGCGAGTTTGAGTCCATGCGGACACTTTGCTTGTATTTTCTTTTCTATTCCAGCGCGATGCAGACGTGTTGCAAATGTGCTTTTTTATTCTTTTTTCCTCACTGTCACCATGGTTACAAACAATACATTATGAGTTATATGGAGTTAACAGCAAGGTTTCTGAGTGGTTAAGGTTAGGTTAGGGGTCTGGGTAAGGCTTAGATCGAGTTTACAGCAAGGTTTCTGAGTGGTTAAGTTTAGGGTAAGGGTTTGGGTAAGGCTTAGATCAAATTTACACCAAGGTTTCTGAGTGGTTAACGTTAGGGTAAGGGTTTGGGTAAGGCTTAGATCGAGTAAACAGCAAGGTCTCACTGTGTGCCCATTGCAGACTTTTCCGTGAAACTGCCACGGATTTTGGTCCATGTTCATTAATTTCACCGAATTTTCAGCCATTCCGTGAAACTGCAATGGATTTTGAAGTTAAGACTCCGTGGTCATTTCACGGATTTCTGAGAGATCAGGCTGAGTACAACAGTCAGGACTTTAGTAGTCTAGGTGGAACAGACTGCATTTTAATAAATAATTCAGTTCTAGAAATAACAGGATGCCCTTAATAATTTGGTGCTTTTTTGGGGGGGCTATTTGTATTATAGTTATTGACGGTACAATAGAAGACAGAAGCTAGGGAGACAGGTTAGTAAGGGTGGAAAGAGAAGGGCACAGAGTTGGCTCAAACATCTGTCGCAAGGGGGCATGCCGAGATCTCATAAAGGGCTGTTTATGAAGAACACAATATTATCATTATTTTGTTTTAAGTACAGCACAGTGAGGACTTTAGAATTTGGGGGAGTTAAATAAATAAACCACAGACAGGACTATAGTATAATACGGTGTGGGGGTATAGAAGGTAGGTGGGAAAACTGTGTGTGTGGGGGGGGGGCAAATCTGAGGCCTGCCTAACCTGGGAGGAGTGGTGTTGCTCTGAGCGCAGCTTGTCTCTACAGACGCATGTAGGCAGTGGACCAGTAGGATTGACCTCTCCTTCTCAGGTTAACAGAAGCTGTGTTTGTGTGTGTATGTGTGTATCTATGCAAGTCTGTGTGTAGTAGGACTGCTTGTAGGACAGTGTGTAGGTGTGTTCACACGCACTTCTGCACGTTGGGTGTCCATTCTTGTGAGCTCATGCGTGGGTTTGTGAGCATGGATTGGATCTTGGAGACGTGACAATGGGTGAATTTGTGAGAACCGGAAGGTGTATTGAGAGAACGGAGCGGTGGAGAGACAGCAGAGTACAGTATGTATGAAGGGAGAGTTAGCAGGAGGTCTAGTTAAACTGTGCCTCTGGCTGCAGGCTCATGTCTGGTAAAAGCCTCTCCCAGGCTGCTGGAACACACGTTAGCCCTCTGTTACACTGACGGTTACACATTCCATGTAGCAGATAATCCCTCATACAAACAGCTTACCAGCGTGTCTGTGGGAGTGTTCAAGTGTGTGTGTTCAAGTGGTGGTGTTCAAGAATGCGTATTCAGGGGGGTTTTAGATGAAACTCAGTGTCGTCTGGGGGTCGACTCTGAAGATGACTGCTGACAGGTGCTTCTTGGAAAAACAGAGCAGGTGCCTTGTCACCCTCCCGGTCTGTCTCTCCTTTGGTCACCCTCCCTGTCTCTCTCCTTTGGTCACCCTCCCTGTCTGTCTTTCCTGTCACCCTCCCTGTCTGCCTCTCCTTCGGTCACCCTCCCTCCCTGTCTTTCCTGTCACCCTCCCTGTCTGTCTTTCCTGTCACTCTCCTTGTCTGTCTTTCCTATTACCCTCCCTGTCTCTTTCCTGTCACCCTCCCTGTCTCTTTCCTGTCACCCTCCCTGTCTCTTTCCTGTCACCCTCCCTGT
>JACXGM010020715.1:0-17053 GCA_016801145.1 Umbra pygmaea | reverse complement strand
TCATTTCTCAACATGGCAGGTTCTAGCAAGAAATATTCAGTTAGAGGCTTTGGTACTACTAGCAAAGGAAAATTGGACTGTAAATATTCTCCCTGACTGAGACTCTGACAATTCCATTGGAGCTACATGGCGAACCATTTCGACAACAACATGATACAACATGAAATAACGGAGCACCTGTACACCCCAAATGCTGCATCAAAAGTGTATGTAAGTATATGTTATGTTGTTATTTCATTATATTTATTATGTCTTTACATAAACATGTTATTATTTATTACTTCAAATACTGTTTTACTGGTGTATTGTATGAGCACACAACTAGTTAGCCGCTAAGCTAAGCAATTGGCCTTCCTGCATAATGATCATTGTATTATGATTTGTTATGCTACCGGTTCCACACAAAAGCCCATACACTAGGTGAACACATTTATTACTGTATTATTTTTACATTTAGTCAAAATAACATGCTATATGTTTGTTTTATTTATATAAATAAATAAATAAATAAGTAAATTCATGCATGTTTTGATTCCACGTAACTTAGTGTAATACTACAGCAGGTGTATTGTATCAATACCGAAACATTTGCCACGCTTCTAGCTGAGTGAAATCCTTTGTTTACGAAGCTAGGCATGTAATAACAATACTATGCCTGTAATAACAACGCTAAGTCTATATTAACGATGCTAAGGCCTGTAATAACATAGTTGTTTTATAGTGTAACAACAAACAGTGTTTCCACTAATACTAAAGTTGTATTGTATGAATTGAAAAATAGTTGCCATGCTACTAGCTGATTGAAATCCTTTGTTTGCTTAGCTATGCCTGTAATAACGACACTAGGTCTATGGTAACGATGCTAAGGCCTGTAATAACATAGTTGTTTTATAGTGTAACAACAAATAGTGTTTCCACTAATACTAAAGGTGTATTGTATGAATTGAAAAATAGTTGCCATGCTACTAGCTGAGTGAAATCCTTTGTTTGCTTAGCTATGCCTGTAATAACGACACTAGGTCTATAGTAACGATGCTAAGGCCTGTAATAACATAGTTGTTTTATAGTGTAACAACAGACAGTGTTTCCACTAATACTAAAGGTGTATTGTATGAATTGAAAAATAGTTGCCATGCTACTAGCTGAGTGAAATCCTTTGTTTGCTAAGCTATGCCTGTAAACACGACGCTATGCCTGTAATAATGACGCTAGGTCTATAGTAACAATGCTAAGGCCTGTAATAACATAGTTGTTTTATAGTGTAACAACAAACAGTGTTTTCACTAATACTAAAGGTGTATTGTATGAATTGAAAAATAGTTGCCACGCTTCTAGCTGAGTGAAATCCTTTGTTTACGAAGCTAGGCATGTAATAACGACGCTATGCCTGTAATAACGACGCTAGGTCTATAGTAACAATGCTAAGGCCTGTAATAACATAGTTGTTTTATAGTGTAACAACAAACAGTGTTTCCACTAATACTAAAGGTATATTGTATGAATTGAAAAATAGTTGCCACGCTTCTAGCTGAGTGAAATCCTTTGTTTACGAAGCTAGGCATGTAATAACGACGCTAGGTCTATAGTAAAGATGCTAAGGCCTGTAATAACATAGTTGTTTTATAGTGTAACAACAAAAAGTGTTTCCACTAATACTAAAGGTGTATTGTATGAATTGAAAAATAGTTGCCACGCTTCTAGCTGAGTGAAATCCTTTGTTTACGAAACTAGGCATGTAATAACGACGCTATGCCTGTAATAACAATGCTAGGTCTACAGTAATGATGCTAAGGCCTGTAATAACATTGTTGTTTTATAGTGTAACAACAAACAGTGTTTCCACTAATACTAAAGGTGTATGGTATGAATTGAAAAATAGTTGCCATGCTACTAAATGAGTAAAATCCTTTGTTTGCTAAGCTATGCCTGTAATAACATATTTGTTTTTAGACAAATACTTTTTTACATATTTTTTTGTCAGACAAATACTAATAACAACAAGTTTATTACTGTATTATTTATACATTTACTCAACATATTGTGAAATGTGTATTAAACAGTGAAAAGTGAATTTTTGTCAAATTTGTCAATGAATGAATTTACATGTGTTGGATAGTGCTGGATAGTAATAAGAACAATTTCAAAAGCCTGGTTTTAGGGTACAAAGTGCCTATTTTTTATTGCTAAATCACTGAAGGTCACCATATATGTATATAGTTTTAATATGTTTAATTGTTTTGTTTTTAAATTGTTGTTATCTTTTCAATAAATCTTTTGCAATAAATCTGCCCTTTTTGGAGTCAAACTTTACCATAGAATTCTACATATGTAGTCTGACACACTAGTATCCACATTAATACCTTCATTTCAGGATAAAACTCACATGTGTTTCCTTCATTTTGATACCAAGAGTATGTTTATAGCCCTTGTAGTTGTGGAGATATACTCCATTAGATTTGGGCATGTTTTATTTCTTTCAAAACCAGAAAAAAACGCTTAGGGATGAAGAGGTTAAACAATTACAAATGTGTCATGGCAAACATAAATACTCATCTAATTGGTTAGACAGTTTTCCTTGTTTTTGAGTCTGTTTATGCAGCAAGCTAAGATATTAGGTTGTAAAAGGTATAATAATGAACTTATTTTCATTATTGTTTGGTATTTATCTTTCATTTTCTGTTAATATTCAACTCTTGAATTAGTGAATATGGTCACGACTCAATTCCAGTGTAATAGAAACAATAGTTAAATGTTTATGGCTGTTTGGAAGAGTAGAAAAACAATAAACCCATAAGTCTAATTTTTCAAAAGACAAAAATTAACAGCATTATTATAAGATGAATGGAGAAACCTATAGGCTACAGTTCAGTCCAAACTGAGCAGAACCTGTCTTATTTCAAATAAGCATATTAAACATGAATTAAACATTACATTTTCACACTTTTCTCACCTTTATTGCAAGGTCTGATTAACTGATTGTTTTATTGCTTTCCTCACCATCAAATATGCAACAGTGCACACTGTGCTATAGCAATGGCATCACTTACATGTTTTTTTAAATCAGGCTTTTTTTTGGCCCACACTTTAATTTCTATGACGTCGGACCGTGCCTCGTCTTGAGTCTCATGTGCGCTGCCTTGGGTCATGCAGGGCTTAGTTTTCAGACCTGATTACAACTCTAAGCTCGGTATGATTATAGCATACACATGTGTCTAGCCAGCTACAGCTACTTTAACAATTTCTAAACTATATTGTTTTTTAAACCCACAAGCTTGAACCTGCAAGCTATTAGTTAACTTGCTCTATCGGCAGTGCACAAAACCATTTTTTTATTACTGTAGGTCTAATATGTCAAGTCTCAAATATGTTCAGAAACAGATTCACGGAACAGCTATGGTAAAATATGTACTTACTTGAATGTTGAGGTAATTCGTGTGCTCCGCCATGTTATTTATTTTTGCAGTCCCTCTAAAACCCACTAGATGGCTAAACCTTTCCTCAATTGATTTTTAATTGGAAAATGAATCTCATAAATGGCAATGAAAAACAAACAGCTAGTGGAACAATCAATTACAAATATACAAGCACACTACATGGCACAGGTGATCTGACCCTGATGAACAACTACAGGGGGATCAGCCTTATGTTGATCGCCACAAAGGTCTACAACAAAGTTATCCTGCAAAGGATAGGAGACCCGATCAACAAAGTCTTGCGTACCAATCAAGCTGGCTTCAGAAGAGGTAGAGGGTGCACAGAACAAGTTCACATCCTGCGTAGAATAATCGAAGGCTACAATGACAAGAATCTCGACTACTACATCACATTTATCGACTTCAAGAAAGCGTTCGACTCAAACAACAGACCAACAATGTTCGAAATCATGAGACACTATGGCATACCAAATAAATTGGTAAGAGCAGTTCGAGCAATCTACATCAACTCCAAGAGCCATGTACTAGTCCAGGGGAAGCTGTCAGAGAAATTTGACATTTCAACTGGTGTCCTACAAGGCGACACACTAGCTCCTTTCCTGTTTATCATTGTTCTCGACTAAATACTAACAAAAGCTGAAGCGGAACACGCTGATACCACCAAATCCAACGGCATCGTAACACTTCTAAGAGAGTCAACTAGGCAACTTAATGTCTCACTATTCAACCTGGACTTCGCCGATGACATTGCTCTACTCAGAACACCCTGGAAAGATCGCAGCAACAACTCACAACAACAGCCGAGTGGGCCAGGAGAGTAGGCCTTGAAGTCAACATAGGCAAAAAGCATTAAGCAACAAACAACATGCTGGCCTAGACATGGCAACCCATACCCACCAGTACATACAGTTAAATGGTCAGAGCATCGAGTGGACAAAGAACTTTAAATATCTCGGCTCTCAAATAGCCTCTACAGAGTCAGACGTCAGAGCACGAAAAGGCCAAGCATGGCGGGCCTTTTGGAAGATGAAAAACGTCTTTCAGGCAAAGACCATTCCAATCGAACTTAAGATCAACATATTTGAAGCCGCATGCATCTCAATCCTTCTATACGGCTGCGAGAGTTGGATTATTAACAGTAAGATAAAAAAACAGCTCAATAGTTTTGCTACCAACTGCTACAGAATAATGCTCAGCATTAAACGTCCAGACAAAATCAGGAACAAAGATATCTACAACCAAGTCGACCGCGACCAACTCGTCCTCCGAGTGCAACAAAGGCAGCTGCGATTCGTAGGCCACTGTCTCAGAAGAAGCGAGAGTGACTTAATAAACAAATATGTTTTGTATACACCACAAGAACGGCACAGCAAAAGCGGCAGAGGAAGACAACGTAAACTGTACCATCAATACATCGGCGAGCTCATTAACAAGGACGTACCAGCTACAGCGAACAAACTGAGGGATGTGGCCAAAGATCGAAGGGAATGGAGAAAATTGGTGACCGACTGCAAACCTACCCTGTTTGCAGCCGATTGATGATGATGACATGGCACTAGGATGCATTTGTTACCCCTTGAACAGAATCGATATTGTGAACTGTGGGTAGTGATAAGTGACCATGTTAAAAACTGGGACTGAGTGTCTATAGCTTGCAAATGTGTGTGTTTGTACCTCCAAACAGTGGACAGAGGCTCCTCCAGGCACTGACCCCTCCCAGGCTTGTGTATTGTCCCAAGGAGGTCTCCATCAGGAAGAGAGGAACACCACACAGGACCAGGAATAGCAGGTATGGAACAAAAAACACACCTGGAGAGAGATAGAGGGTGTGGATAGGGCGAGAGAGAGGAGTTACAGATAGAAAAAGAGGCATAGAGACAGAAAATTAGATGGTGATAGGGAGGAATTAATAAAAACATTGGAAGAAAGAAATAGCATAACTAAACTATATCAAAGCAGTTTGTCTTCTATCCATATATAAAAAAAATGTGAAACGCATGTACTGTTTCACCGTGTGGATAACACTAGTCATCTTTACACATGATTTTCTATATCATAATGTTAAACTGCTGATGGAAATATTGAAAGGTAAAAGGTCCTGCATAAAGTTACCTGTTGTTCCGTATTGGGGAGTAGAAGTTCTCAAGTTCTGATATGCTACTAGCATTGCATCACACATCAGTGATCATAAAACAGACTGTGCTCCCCCTACTCATAACAGAGAAAATCGCTAATGGAGAACACTGCCATAATGTCAATAAATACTGCAACATAGTTTGAATGCAAAACATAAAACCATAAATGTAAACCATATTAACTTTCACAACAACTTCAAGTAACAAGGGTTAAGCTATTTGTGGTAATGATAGTCATGATTAACCTACTCTGTGATGTTGACAGCAGCGTTAGTATGAGAATGGTTCCAGCTCATGAAGTAAACTGTTATTAGCCTGTTTCCATTTCAGTCAACATTCTTGAATGTCACATTGTTAGCCTGCTAATATAAACAATTATTTTGTTACTAAATAACAAAGTTAACATTTAGATTTTTTGGCTCTGCACTTCAGCACTTTGGGTTTCAAATGATTGAATAAGTATGATTTAAAATCAGTCGATTTCTACCCTCTCCATGGGGCACACCAGACGTTCTGCAGAGTAAGATCCTCTCACAGCAACTCTGCCAGCTCCCAGATCCCATCCCCAAACACCAGCGGATCCCAACGTGCTGGCACACATGAACGCATCCCTCAGCCCAGATCCCAATCACCTACTGTAAATTCTAACACCTGTGTCTTGATATCTTTTTAGTATTTAGTCTTGTCTGTTTTTAGTGTTCAGTGTGAGGTCTTGTTTGTTTGATGTGACATACTGACTGTTTATTCCCCAAGCTATATCCTGAATCTGTGTGTATCGGTCTGACTTGATTTTGTCTGAGTATTACATTTTTTGATTTGCCCTTCTGTACTTTTTCTCCTGGATACCTGTGTACCAAAACTTACCTGACAAACCCATGCTTCTGGTATTGTACTTATGAACCATTCTGTGTACCAAACTCTGCCTGCTTGACCTCTGTTTTCGGAAAACAATCTATTAATATTAAAAATACATATTGCTTAATTGCAATCCTGGTTGTCTGAGTCGTATTTGTTACACACTGTTTAGCTGTAGCCACTGAGCTAGCACACCTGATTCAACTCATCTTCTAATGATCAGACACTTGATTAATGAATCCAGGGAGCTAGTTCAGTGGCTACAGCTAAACTGTGGAATGTCTGGTGTGCCTTGAGGAAAGGGTTGAAAACCACTGGTTTAAAGTACAGACTGTTGTATTGTCATCCTTCTATAACATATTTCTGCATCATTGTACCTGGCTCTTGGGGTAAAACTTTTGGTGTAAATAGAACCCCACTGACCAGAAGACTAGATTTTTTTGCTTATTTCTTGATAGATTGGTGTGAATTGCATTAAAGTTGTATAGAGTCTCAAGTCGGTTGGGAACATTGCATTTGTGAGAGGCTGCATGCAACTTTGGATCTGAGGCTTGGGCATTAATGAAAGGCACATATTTTAAATGATGTATACCTAAACCTAATATCCCATATTCCGCCTCTAACATACAAAGAAAATACAAGCTCTCGTTTTTTAAGCATTTCATTTTTCTAGGCTAATGTATGATGCAGCAACAACTACACCCTTGTCAACTCCCAAACACAATTTATTTCACTGTAGGGGTGTGATGGTATTAAATAATCGCGGGACCGACGGTTATGGATGAACACATCATTAGAACTCTATAACCGCCAAAACCGTGTTATTAAAATATTTACAAAAGATATAATCATTCCGAGTGTTTAAATACTAATTAAAGATAATTGTTTTACTAACAGTCTGTGTTATAAATGGTCTACGTCTTTTCCAACTGTAGCCTACTTGATTCTTTGGGAAATAGCATACCTGAGATTCACAGATACATGCATGCAGCGCAATAGCCAGTCTTTGAAGCTGCTCAATGGAGTTTAATGGCAAGTGTGGGGGGTGGGGCGTGCAAGGCGGCATATCGTTTAAACAACACCTATTCATTAGAGTGGGAAGGGTGAATAGTCTGTTTCTTTCCCGACTGAGGTGAAAATATGGATCTTGTTATAAGAACGTTAAATCAGCTGTTTAGGCATATTTGGTTTTAAAACTTCACACAAAAAGCGCAACTCAAACTGCATTTACATCCTAGTATAATAACGTGATGGATGAGCTGCAAAGACAACTCATGTGAACATAGAGATTATCAGGTCAATTGTGTTAAACAACAAAGTGTTACGGAGGTGCTTCCTACAGGTTGTTGGGTGATAGCGGTGATTTCACGTTTCGGTTTTAAACCATGATGGCAATGGAAAACCCAAAATCCTTGATGAGCCTGTTTGCAGAATATCCGAAAAACTGTATTTGTAACAAATGCCAACCGCAGCAATCTCCGTAACCACTTGAAGATTAACCTACACGGACATTTGTATTAAAATGCTTCGCTGCTGCTCAACCATCCATTAGTTCAATGGCAGTTGATATGGCCCACTGTTATTAAAACAGTCGTTATTCGTTTTTTATTCTTTGGTAAAGGTATGTAGATTTCATCATTTGTAATTAACTAACTAATATTTTTGCAGCTCTTAGAGAATTTAAGAACTTTTGTTAACTGTGTGTGATTTAGCTAGCTACTTAATACAAAGCAAGTTCATTGCTAGTTGGCTGGCTGTTAATCATAAATAAACGTGTAGCGAGTAATTAGGGTCTGCTCATTCAAAGGCAATTCAAACTAAATAATGTGCTGCAATCGGGCAGTATTATAACAGACCAACGTCGCCCCCCCTCCCACCAACGTCACCCCCCCCCCATCTTTGACTAACGTCATAACCGTCATCAACAATTCCGAAACCGGCACACCCCTATTTCACTGTACATTTCACCTATAATTCTGTTTTAAATATTTTCCTACACATAACCCCCTCACATTTTCTTGTGCTAAGGCAAAGACTGCTAACACACTGTTATTCATGGCTTAATTTACATTAGCAGATACACTTACATAAAGTGACATAGACAGGCTAATTAGCTATTGAGTGGTGCTCAAAATATGTCACTGGATGGTGTTTGTTAGACTAGGTAAAACTTGTTCAATTTTTTATTTTTTCAGAAAAACGGGAAGCTTTTCAAAATGCAAGGACATGTGTGAATTATTTAGGGCATGCAGTCAGAGAGAGAAAAAGACAGACAGATCGAAAATTGTAAAGAAAAGGTCTAGAGGCTTGTGACAGACTCTTACCATAAAATCTGATTCTGGGTTCCGAGATTAGGCCTACATAGTTTCTCACCTCCTCCATTCTTGTAACACAGGTAGGGAAACCTCCAAACGTTGCCCAGGCCTATTATCTGTCCTGCCACAGCCAGCAAGAACTCTGCCTTGTTGGCCCATTGGCCCCGCGCCCGCTGGCCCTCTACCTCCTCAGGCTCTAGGCCCTCCTGGTTTCTCTTAGACACGCTACCATTCGAAAACACAGCCATCTGCTCTAGAGAAGGCTGGATAGGGATCACATGATGCGGTACTTTGAAACGCATGCCCCTGTTGAGGGAAAAACAGAAATATTAATAAGGGAACCGTTATTGTGGGAAAAGAAAGAAAAAACTGAAATGTGGATAAACAATACAAAAGCAAAAGTGACAATACCAGAGTGCCTTCACCTTCACATCCAGCAATGGAGTGTGCAGTAAGTGTAACTCAGTAGTGGAGTGTGCAGTAAGTGTAACTCAGTAGGGTGCTTCCTCGACAGTTGGTCTGGCTGCTAATCTGTACCGCCCTTCACAGGGCCACCCTGTGTGTCTGTTATCTGATTTCCACAGGCTACTCAAGGCTACCTGAAATGGCACACTATTCCGTAAACAGTACAGTACACTACTTTTGTCAATCGAAGTTATATTCTTGTCAACCATTGTGACAAACCCATCACTTCTCCCATCGTAAGCTCCATCGTCAGAGTCACACGAACTACAACTGTCATGTTCTACCGCTCCACGTGATTGTGAGAAAGTGATGCAAGTAGGTAGAAAGTGGTGCAGGCTATGTAACCCTGGTTAAACTGTTCTTGATAAATCCCCAAATAATGAAAGAAAAACAAAATATTGAATATTTGAAGGCTTTTACCAAGTTACATTTCTCCATGATAACTATATCACAAGATAGTCGTTGCGATTTAATTATCTTTGCTTTTGCGGCATGACAGGTTGTAATAGTACTATTAGGCTACAGTTCGTTTTCAACCCGTTACAGACACAAATATTACATGTGCATATTTACATATTTCAGCCTACGCTACTTTTGTCTACAATTACAGACGGTGCTCTGGTAAAAACGTGATCTGCCTTTAATTACATACACCTAAATTACCTACGAAATTGTCAGCAAATGCGAAAACGGTGAACGTGATAACTCTTCGATTTCTAAGAGATTTGTATATCATGTTTTATTTAATAGAGTAGATAAAAACTTTCATACACCATAAGACTGGATCAGGGCGAAAATGAAACCACAAAACCAAATAGAATAAACAAAGACTGTTCGTGTTTAAAATGTTGCATTTCAAAAATACTAAGGGTTGAAGTACCTTTCGCCCAGTGTTCCCCTTGTGTAAAACCGCGAATATTTAGCCTAGTCATTCCAGAGGGTATAATAAAGCAAATGCGCTCCAGCCTCCACTTAGTCCGTCCTCCTAACACGTGTACTTTAGTCACACAGACAAGTCGCCAATGCTAGTAAGTCAGTAAGTGAATGATCACATTGAAGGAAGTGATAAAACGTAGGCATTGGTGCAAGACCTACGCCCACCTTATTACGTGTGGACAGTTTGATTTATTCGTCTTTTTATTACAGAAAAATATTTCAGGTGAGAGATTGCAGAATATAAATATACAGTGGGCTATAACTGCAATCTGAAACCAGCCATAGAATTGACTTGCAACACTTAATGCACAAGCTAGCTCGCAGGCCATTCTACACAATGACATTGTGCAAATTCTCATTTGTATATTTTCAGCAGTTTGCATCAAAACAACAGCTCTGGGAGGCTATATATAGGCTATATATATCATTTAAACTTTATTTAACTCTTCTGACATCCTGCAAAGCAATTCAAGCAGAAACTTTCCATTAACTCACACGGTCAATGGATGCAAGAATTATGAAGGTGATATCAGGCCATTCAACTGGTTTTCTATAGACTTCAACTGCTCTTAAATCCCACCAAACCTAAATGCATGATTTTCAACCGCAGACTTCCTGTACCCGCCAGCCTGACTAGCATCTCCACTCTGGATGGGTCCAAACTGGATTATGTGGACACCTACAAATACCTAGGTGTCTGGTTGGATTGTTCACTTTCGTTCCAGCGTCACATCAACATTCTCCAATCCAAAATAATATCTAGGATTGGCTTCCTATTCAGAAACAAGGCCTCCTTCACCTATGCTGCCAAAAAGACCCTGGTAAAAATGACCATCCTTACAATCCTTGATATTGGGGATATCATTTACAAAACTGCCTCTACCTCCCTACTAGACGTAGTGTATATTAGTGCCATCCAATTCGTTACCAATGCCCCATTTAACACCCACCACAGTGAGGTCACAAAGGGTGAGAGTGAACAGTGTTTTATCAGCTGCACTTTTTTCCTCTACTGGGTCCCCCCAGGGCTGTGTCCTCTCCCCTCTTTTATTTGTTTTATAAACAAATGAATGTCAAAGCCATCATGAACGGCGCCACATTATTAAATTTGCAGATGATTCTCTCATTATGTCCCTCCTTAGTAGTGATGATCCTGAACACGGTCCTGTAGTGAATGATTTTATTGATGGATGCAAATCTTCCTTTTTAAATATTAAAGTTGGAAAAAACGAAAGAGATGTGCATCGACTTTAGTAGGAATCCTACTGTCATTTCCCCTGCTGTGATGGACAAGCAGCCAGTTGAATTAGTGCAGCAGTACAAATATCTTGGGACTGTAATCGACAGTACATTTTGCTTTGAGGCCCAGGTTGATGCTGTGTGTGAAAAAGCACATCAGCGCATGCACTTTCTTTGTAAGCTTCGCAGTTTTAATGTTGAAACTGTTTTTATGGAAATGTTTTATTCCTGTTTTATTGAATCAGTTTTTACTTTCTCTTTTATCTGTTGGCACGGGTCACTTTCTATTAAACACAAAAATTGCATGCAAGGTATTGTGAAGGTCTGCAGCAAAATTGTTGGCACACCTTTAAATGACCTACATGATCTGTATAAGGTCAGATCCTTGAAGAAGGCAAGAACCATCCTGGCTGACCTCAGTCATCCCTTGTGGGATGAATTCATGCTGCTGCCATCCGGGCACAGATATAGTCTGCCGCGATGCAGAACAAACAGATTAAAAAGGTCATTTATCCCGACTGTTATCACCATTGTTAACAATACCCAGTGAATTCAAGTGTAAATTATATTCTTCTGTGGTTGTGTTTATTGTTGTTGTTTGACTAATATATTTGTTACTGCTGGCTGTAATCTAAATTGCCCCTCTGGGATAATAAAGTTACCCTTGACCTTGACCCCTTGACCTTGGCCAGGTCGCTGTTTTAAATGAGAAATTGTTCTCAACGTGCCCACCTGGTTAAATAAAGTTTAAATAAAAAAATAAAAATATATATATCAAAGAAGGGGTCCCATATGTTAACATTTAACTTGCCCTGTTAAGATGTGTTTGATTGAAATAGCTTTTGATTTCAGTAAATATGCTCCTAATACTGCAAATTCAACAAATTACAATTTTAATTTCTTTACAACCTATAACATGTTTTTAAACTCTGTTGTGCATAATAATTTGGAACAGTGTATTTAGAATTTTTTTATTTTTGAAAAAAATACTGTTTTCAATTAATTTGCCTTATACCCTAACGGTTGGTGATATAAAAATTACTCCGAGTGTCATTTGCATCGACTATTCAAGAAAATTTGTGTAAAATATAATTTGGAATGCGGTGTAATAATAATATGTATAGAAGTTTTCCTTAAGGTTATCCATGGCACTGGCCAAATATTTCCCAGTTTTAAAAGTCTAAAAAAGACCAACATTTCATGTTGCCCAACAAAGACTCACCACTTTACCTGAGACTCCCGGTCTCTGCCAGTCTGTCTCTGGATATATGTCCCCTCTGCTATCTGTTTTCCATCTGTTGCCAGCTCTCCCTAATGACAATATGATATATTTCCATTAGCATTTCACTTATTTCTTATGAACATTTGATCAACTATTCTTTTAGATATTAGGCTAGCAGGGTTGTTAAATTGCATTTTGGTGTAGTAAAAATCTGTGGTGCATTGAGTGCCTTTCAGACGACCACTCACCTTGCCAGCTAAGGAAATTACGTACATTGCATTGCTTGCTTCTCGCACTGACTGAAATTCAAACAGCTGCATCACTGGTTGATGTTACTCTAGCTAGCTAGCTAGTTTTGTGCCCTGGAAAATAAACATAAATATTAATGTAGCAAGGCAAAATAATTAGTTTGGAGTTAAGAAATATTTAATATAATGCATGTTATATATTTCTGATTAACTGTAAAGAACAGAGTATTTTGCAATTAAGATCTATACTTGGGGAAATTGTGCACTGTCTTGTGAAAAATAACATGATTTTATGCAGTTTGAGGTTGATGTGTATTTGAGTCCTGAAATCTAAGCTGGGTAGAACTAGAGAATAATTAATTAATTTTGTTGTAAGTGAACCAGGGTTCTTTTTCTAAAGCCTTTTAACTTTTTCTAAAGCCTTTTAACTGCCAACAATGATATTCAAGCCCTTATGCAACAGTCCACTTTAACAGGAACAAACTCAGTATCAGCTACAGAAGTCTGAAAGCTATTTTCTTGCATGGCCAGTGATTTTTTCCTCCCCTTATCTTAGTTGAAGGCCCAGTGGTGAACTTTGGCCTTAGAGAAAGCATGACTGATACAGGTGTGGTTATATTTAGGGTTATTTAGTCTTTCTTAATTGAACCTTTTCAAACAATTTCTTCAGTTTGCATTGGAAAGAGAAGGGTTAATACCAAGTAGAGAATAATTTCCTATCCAGAGTTTTCTTTTGTGATCACCTTGTAGAGAATCTTAAATAGGCCTTCAGGATTTGGATTGAAAGCAACCTATCATTACTGTACTGAATATGAACATGCAGTTCTGTAAAATAATTATTCATTCTTTTGAGTCATAGTGATAATACGTATTAGTAATAACTCTATACTGTGCAACATAAAAAAAATGTCTGTCAAGATTGTGAAACCATTTGAAGATCCCTGTTTTGGCAATCAGTTGCAAATGTTTCAACTTCTGTGTTGCGAAAACCATGTTTTACTGTCAGTTTACTTTTTCTTAAAGTGCACTAAAAACTACATTTACATTGAGCCTTACTGACGTACAGATGCAACACATGGGACTGGAGTCTGTTTTGGCATTTTATCATCATTTGTTTTTGCTAAAAGATGTTATTGCACGGTTGAGAAGAAACATTGTTTGCATAGAATCAATCTAGAATCAATCATTGTTCGTAATTATGGGCACATGATATGTACAGTATTAGTCATGTTGAACTTAATCAACATCCTAACAAAACAACCCAGCAAAACATGACATTAGCTAGCTAGTTAGCTTAGTAGCAGAGTTCGGAATTGAGAACCAGATATTATAATGAACCTGTTCCAAATCAACTAATTCCACTGGTATTTAAATATAAATGTCATTTTGGTTCCATTTTTCAAAATAACAATTTCATTTTGGTTCTGTTTTTTGGTTCCTTTGAGTTATGTAGCTGGCTACTCTGGGTAGATCATCATTATGCATGGAAGTAGTTGATTAGGTAATGATCCTCACCAGGTGGTAATTCAGGGCAATCAGGGTGGCTATATAGATGTGTTTTGAGAGAGCTGATGGACATTGTAAATGTACATTATTGATTGAGCCTTCACCTCTTAAGTGTCATACATAATGTATAAGTTATTGTGAGCCAGGCGTACGCTATGTATATTGAGCATCCGCGTCCGATGCCGCGCTAGAGCATCGTAGCTTTATGTATATGTGTTTTGCAGCTACAATGGCAATGTCATCAGTAATCTGTGGTTCAAACTATGAGGGTGGACCTCCTCTTGGTGTTCAATAAACATCTAGAACACTTCTCCCTGCACTCTGCCTACATTTTCCAACACCCACTATGCCACAATCTGCGATTGAAGTTCATGATAGACAACTCTGGAAAAAATTAAGAGACCACTGCAAATTGTTCTAAAATTGATCCCATTGAAAACCTCTGGAATGTGATCAAGAGGAAGGTGGATGGTTACAAGTCACCAAACTAAGGCAATCTGCTTAAAAGTTTTCACCATGAGTGGCATAAAGTCACCCAACATCAATGTGAAAGACTGGTGGAGAGATGTCAAGATGTCAGAGAAGTCACTTCACGCAAATGTAAGTTATGTCTCAAGTGTTAGATTATCCATGAGCGAACAGCTCTTTATGGTCTGAAAACAATGTGCATTCTCCCTGTTGTTTATATATTAAGTAAGAATCCAAAAGATAGCTGGTTATTAATGTTTCAGCTACAGTAATTTGACTAGTTAGCCAACACAACCTTATTCTACTACATAGTTCAAGTCAATTTATTGGTGATTTAAGTGCGACTTCAAGTCATGTCAGTGACTTGAGTCTCCATCTCCACAAGACGCATGAAAGCCAATTATTATTGTTATACAATAATTATTATTTCACCAAATAGTTATTTCTGAAGTTAACACATTAATATTGTGTTGTCCATTCTCAGATTTTGTTCTGTGATAAACACTCCACTAATATACCTAAAACTACTTGGGAGCAGGAAATGGGTCTTGAATTTTCAAAAGATTTCTTGGATGGAGTGATCGACAGAACAAGTTCCACTTCATCTTGTGCTCGACTTGGACTCATTTAGCTCAAAGTGACCAACAGATTTCATTACTCTGACTGTCCAGAATGTATCTTACAGTGATGGATGTGTGTGACAGATGTCATTCCTCCCCATACAACCTCTATCATATGTTTTTTACCTGCTCGAAATTGAGCTATTACTGGACCTTTGTATTCCATACCCTTTCAGAAGCACTTAAATTAATTTAAGTCCATGCCTCCTGATAGCGGTGTTTGGAGTCCCAGGTGACGAGATATGCATTAGGGGGTGGGAGGGTCAGAGATTATGTTGGGGGGTACTCTAGCGTCCGTCCCCTCCTCTGGCCCTGCCTATCACTCTTCCTCCCTGGAATTCTAGGGTCTTGTTTTATTTCTTTTTTATTATGGTCATCTATGCTCTATGTTATCTGATTAAGCCATACTCTCAGTTACCTGATGTTCTAGCTACACTCTATGGCATTTGATTAAGCATGCAGGTGTGTAAACCCTGCATTTCAGACCTTTAGTGTCGGTTCTTTCTATTCCAGTCCCTATACTGAACATACTCCGGGTATCTTTGTTAATAAACCTTATGTATTCTTTATCGTGCGCCTGTCTCCTGATCTACCATCATATTGTTACAGGATGAACATTTTAAAAGTATATTCATATATTGCAGGACACAGTATCCTTACTGTTCTTTTTTCTGTGAAATATTTATGAATAAAATATATATTGTGTCATTTAAAAGTTATTATGAACTAATGTTCTTTGCATTATTCAAGGTCTGACACTGCACGTTTTTAATTGTTTTGACCAGTTGTCATTTTCTGCAATGATAATGTTTTTATCTAGAATTTGGGAGAAATGTTGTCAGTAGTTTATGGAATAAAAAAATATAATATTACCAAATCACATACATACCTGTCAATTGTAAAACCAGAGGAACTTTTTTTTGCAGTGGTCTCTTAATTTCCTCCAGAGATGCATGTAGTCACTTAATCAGGGGCGCCGCCAGTAATTTTGGGCCCCATGACAAAAAATCTAATTGGGCCCCCTCTGTGCAGCTGTTGTAGGTATTACCTATTTTTTTGGGTCCCCTGTCAGTCATGGGCCCTTGGAATTGTCCTAACTTTCCCCCCCTTTACGGCACCCCTGCACTTAATACAAATAGTGCAGAAAAAAGAACAGATTTAATGTTCAGTTCACAACAACTATCAAGTTAATTCAACAAAGTAGTTGAATTTCAATGTGCAAGGCAAGACAAAAACATGTTCAATGTCCGTTGGTTTAACCAATTTCATATAAAATATGCATAACAAAAGTTAATGGAAACAAAAGGCTATATTCAATTGTATTAATATCATTTAGTCTCTGACTAGCAAACCATAAATCCTATCTAACATACAGCACAATGACATTCACTCACACACACATCAAACAGTGTCCAGGGGGGTATTGCACAAAAGTAGAATAAAGAAATCCAGGATAACTGAAAAAGCGCAGCTTGACTTAGTGTGATCTGCTAATCGCGGCTTGATCGGTTGCACGTTTGCTTAGCCAGGATGAAAAGGTAAAGCTATGTCAAGCCAGATGTAGATATTCTGGATAAGTGCTCGTTCACAGCTTTCTTAAATAGACCACG
>JACXGM010020714.1:0-17648 GCA_016801145.1 Umbra pygmaea | reverse complement strand
CCGTGGTCTATTTAAGAAAGCCGTGAACGAGCACTTATCCAGAATATCTACATCTGGCTTGACATAGCTTTACCTTTTCATCCTGGCTAAGCAAACGTGCAACCGATTAAGCCGCGATGAGCAGATCACACTAAGTCAAGCTGCGCTTTTTCAGTTATCCTGGATTTCTTTATTCTACTTTCGTGCAATACCCCCCTGAATGCTGTTAGGGGAACACACAACGTCACGTCTTACAATAACAATGAACCGTGCCCTCCTCTCCTTCACCCGGACAGATATAGGAACTGAGCCGCCAGGTGATAGTGCTTAGATAATTAGACCAGCTCAGTCCCCAATCAGTACCAGGTGAAAGAGAGGAAGGCGCTACATAGCACACATAATATTCTTTACATAAATTCCGTATACACTCACCTAAAGGATTATTAGGAACACCATACTAATACTGTGTTTGACCCCCTTTCGCCTTCAGAACTGCCTTAATTCTATGTGGCATTGATTCAACAAGGTGCTGAAAGCATTCTTTAGAAATGTTGGCCCATATTGATAGGATAGCATCTTGCAGTTGATAGAGATTTGTGGAATGCACATCCAGGGCACGAAGCTCCCGTTCCACCACATCCCAAAGATGCTCTATTGGGTTAAGATCTGGTGACTGTGGGGGCCATTTTAGTACAGTGAACTCATTGTCATGTTCAAGAAACCAATTTGAAATTATTTGAGTTTTGTGACATGGTGCATTATCCTGCTGGAAGTAGCCATCAGAGGATGGGTACATGGTGGCCATAAAGGTCAAAGGTCAAAGGTACTTTATTTGTCACATACACATACATGTAGCGAAATTCATTCTCTGCATTTAACCCATCCCTCAAGGGAGCAGTGGGCAGCCATTTACGGCGCCCAGGGACCAACTCCAGATCTGAGCCAGTGCCTTCGTCAGGGGCACTGACTGGAGACGTCAGGGGCACTGACTGGAGAACCTAACCTGCATGTTTTTTGATGAATTAAAGGGATGGACATGGTCAGAAACAATGCTCAGGTAGGCTGTGGCATTTAAACGATGCCCAATTGGCACTAAGGGGACTAAAGTGTGCCAAGAAAACATCCCCCACACCATTACACCACCACCACCAGCCTGCACAGTGGTAACAAGGCATGATGGATCCATGTTCTCATTCTGTTTACGCCAAATTCTGACTCTACCATTTGAATGTCTCAACAGAAACCGGGCAGCATTTTTCCAGTCTTCACTGTCCAATTTTCGTGAGCTCTTGCAAATTGTACCCTCTTTTTCCTATTTCTGGGATGCAAACGGCACGCTTTTCGGCGCCTCCTGCTTTTTTCACGTCAGTTTTGGTGACTTGTGTGAATCGTGCCGATCCAAAGAGTTTTTCATGTGGGGGGGGTCTGAGAGGGTCTGATTATAATTTCACCAACAGTAATTCTGGATTGCCTCCACCAAATAAGTAAATTGTAAATAAGCAAATCAGAACACTGAGCGCCAAAACAGCAGTATGCGCGCAAGCGTGAACCACTAGTGTTTCTTGCTGTGTATCTTTTACTCTCTGTCTATGGTATCTGCCAGACTGCCACTGCAAAAAATTCCTCCCTGAGATCAGAGTTTGGCGTCGCGCCTCCCGTCTTACTGGCAACTGGTGAGATTAATGGAGGTTAGGAGCTTTTTGGTTTATAATGTTATATAATCTACTAGTCATGTAATTTATTAAACATTTCTCCTAGGCCTAGATTTTCATTGGCACTTCATACATTTTAATATTACATTCCTTACTTGGCTACCGTCGCCTATCTTGTACAGTAATATTAAAGTATAGCCTACCCTACGCTACCATTTTACCAATGTTTTTGTTAATGCTAGATTAGGGTTTGTGCTAGTTTGAGCCTAGCAGCTTGCTGACCTGGTACCGCTCTGACTCCGAAAGCTTCTCTCTCCGTAATGTGTCGGTTTTAAGTAGGCTAGCGCAGGGCAATGCCACTGATGGACCCATTAACATTGTACAGTTTATAGTAGGGATGTGCCGATATAACTTTTTGTGGAATGAGTACAAGTACAGAGTATTTCATTTTGGGTACTACCTGCCGATAGGGGTACTTTTAAGAACTATGCCAAATGTCACATTTATCAGACTAAAATCTGCTATTTCTTAGATTTTGATCAGCCAATTCAAATATAGAAAAGTGAACTCCTACGTATCCAGAAGAACATAATTTACAGTATATTGCAGGTAAAGAATGTGTAATATTTATTACAGATGTCAATGGTTTACTCACCTTCCCTAATTAGCTAACTAAAGTGAGAGAAACACGTTTGTAAACGCGAACGCAATAGCCGTTTGTGTTCGAATTTGCCCTAAGTATTGCAGAGATTTTGTGTAAGATGAGAATGTCTGTTTGAAGTGACTTTCTCCAAAACAGGCTTAATGACCTAATCATATATTATTCTGTTAAGGTATTTGATTGTTTTATTATAAATCTGTACACAATTATAGCTGTAGCCTATATCACTGTAATCTATTGAACAAAATATAAATAGGCTACATCGTATTTCCTTTAAGATATATTTCTTAACGTTAGTATGTCAGTACTCAGAAATACCACTTTGTTCACCCAGAAGTGTTGCAAACTACCAACATTTGTCTTTCCTTCCTGAAGGTGGCTTTCAGAGGCTAGGTCCGGGGCGTTCCTCATGCCTTCGTTCGTTCCTCCCCGCAAACACAGAACGTTCCCCTAATGTTCCCATATGGTTCGAATTTTGTTATTTTTTTGGGAACCAAACAAGAACGTTCCAGGAACGTTCCCTGTAGGTTATTTTTAGGTTTAATTTTATAACCTAAGGAGAACATTCTGGGAATGTTCCCTGTAGGTTATTTTTAGGTTCTATTGTTCAAATAGGTTCCCAGAACGTTCCCCTAACCTTAAGGGAACATTGTATTTACGTTAAGAAAACTTTCCTGGGTCTCCAATAGGGAACCTTAAGGGAACGTTCTGGGAACTAAAAACTAACGTTCCCAGAACGTTCCCAGAACATAAAATTGTTAGCTGGGCTGTACTTACATTTGCACATTTCCTCCTTGAGGATTTTTATATTTTTTACCTATAATTTTACAAATATTAGGCTACATGAAAATAGCCATGAGAAAAACGATTTCGTATTGCGCCATTTGAACTCTATTGGACAACTTCTAAGGACATTTTTTTTTACTAACGCATGGCTCAGTCTTTGGAGTGATTATGCATTTCAAGCGGTGATTTTCTGTGCAACCTTATATATCTTTCTTTTTTAAATAGCAATGAATAGCTACATTTGTACAGCTTTATAAGCATGGTGTCTGAATGAGGAAGTAGGCTGTCGTTATCATCAATATGAAATATATGCATAGGGCTGGAATAGCTCTACATTTCCATTGAAACATTAACGTGAATCAGATTTACAACTATGGCCATCTATACCTAATCTGTAAAGCATTGCGCTGCATAACGCTCTTAAATGTGGAGGGAGTATCGGCTTGAAGTATCTGTATTTTTCACAAGTACGAGTACTTATGCCCAGTTTCGGGCCCGATACCAAGTACTGGTATCGGTATTGGCCCATCCCTATTTTATGGCAACCCCAGAGTGGGCGAGAAATATTGGTGCATATAAACAAGAAATTGTGGAAAGGGGCAGAGTGAACTATTTGCACTCCGTTATGATACAGTTTTGCTAAAATATTCAACTCTGTATTAATTTGTAAAATGAGGGAAATGGAGGAAAGTGAAGCACTTCTTGTTTCTTGTGCAGCAGATGGACAGAGGCTGTAAGAAAATTGAAAAAAGATATCAAACATATTGATAAGAAATTGAATGCAACCAGACAGGAGGCCCTGGATGCGTTGCAGGAGGTGGCCAGGAAGAAGAGAGTTTGTTTTGGAACAAAAATTAAATTGAATATTCCAAATTAGTGTTGTGTATTTTGATTTTGAGAATTTCATTTTACTCTGGGGTGGGCTGGGGATGGCACACAGCAAAATGTCCAGTGTTAAATTAACTCTCTCAGTGTTTATACAGGTCCAGTTGATTTATATAAACACTGAGAGTGTTAATTTAACACTGGACTTTTTGCTGTGTAGGGGTAGGGGGATATTTGCCGCGGGGCGAGGGCTTCGATTACATCTTTCTTTTTTGACCATACATGTGTTTGCATCCCTGCTATTTGTAGTGGAGATGAGTGCTACCCGATGGGGTCTTCTGCTGTTGTAGCCCATCCGCCTCAAGGATGTGCGTGTTGTGGCTTCACAAATGCTTTGCTGCATACCTCGGTTGTAACGAGTGGTTATTTCAGTCAAAGTTGCTCTTCTATCAGCTTGAACCAGTCTACCCATTCTCCTTTTACCTCTAGCATCAACAAGGCATTTTCACCCACAAGACTGCCGCATACTGGATGTTTTTCCCTATTTACATCATTCTTTGCAAAACCTAGAAATGGTTGTGCGTGAAAATCCCAGTAACTGAGCAGATTGTGAAATACTCAGACCGGCCCGTCTGGCACCAACAACCATGCCACGCTCAAAATTGCTTAAATCACCTTTCTTTCCCATTCTGACATTCAGTTTGGAGTTCAGGAGATTGCCTTGACCAGGACCACACCCCTAAATGCATTGAAGCAACTGCCAGGTGATTAGTTGAGTAGACAATTGCATTAATTAGAAATTGAACGGGTGTTTTTTAATAACCTTTAGGTGAGTGTAAAACGTAAAACAACAGCACCAACGTACTGGCATAAGGGAAAATATATAGGAATTAACCTAAGTATAAATGAGTCCATACTCAGTTCAATGGCAAAATCCCCTCCCAGGGCCTTGGCGACCCTGACGAGGCAAAACACAAATGGAAAAACAAAAATGCGTCCCAAAAACCAGCAGACGAAAGGGAGGGAGGGCGGGCAGAACAATCCCCCCAGAGTACCTGAGCACCCCCAAAACCCTGATCACCAGTCTCCAAGGTGGAGGTTCAGCAGGTGGGTGTTGTGACCTGGGCAGCCTCCCCGAACATGCTGCTGGACATAGCTCCCCCAGCATCTGAGTAGCATAAGGCTTCCGTAGCGTCAGCGCTGGAGTGGCGTGTGACCATGTCCAGAGGCTGAGGTTGGCTTCACTCTGACAGATTTAGGGACTGAGCCGCCAGCTGATAGTGCTTAGATAATTAGACCAGCTCAGTCCCCAATCAGTACCAGGTGAAAGAGAGGAAGGCGCTACATAGCACACATAATATTCATCACATACATTCCATATAAAACGTAAAACAACAGCACCAACATACTGGCATAAGGGAAAAAATATAGGAATTAACCTAAACATAAATGAGTCCATACTCAGTGTAATGGAACAGTAGTCCCACTCTGGGACTCCTGTTACAGAATGAGTTTGGCAGACATTACTGACTGGCAAATGTACTATGGAAATCAGAAATACTACAGAAGGAATATGTACGGGAGTGAATATGTAATATTTGTGATGTTGTCCAAGGTATCCATGAGCGATGAAGATTTGAAAATTACATGGCAAAACTTTATCTAGTAGGAATGACACAATTTTTTAGAAGTCTTGTCTACATGAATTCAAGTTCATACAACCAGATTACAACAAATCATATCAAACAAATTAGATCCTGTTGGAACAACGAAATTGAATTTAATTGTTCCAACAAATTAGAACTTGTTAGAACAATGAAATTCAATTTCTTGGAAAAGCTTTCCTTAATTTAATTAAGTTCGTTCAACAATTAATTTTTTGAGTGGGGACTGAGATATGGACTCGTTTAATATTGTTTAGTTGTTTAATATATGTTTGTTTATTCAAATGCATTGCATGGTAGGTTTTTGTTAAAGTCTTGTAAATGTCCTTTTAAGGACTTTTGACAGCTTCTCCAGTTAAGCAGTTACAAGATAAGGTTTGGTGTAGGTCGAGCCAGTGTATTGTAGATCTGTTTAAATTATGATTATGTTCAGCCGGGTTCTATTAGTTGCTTGAACTACGGTATAAGAGGGCTCTTAACTGGAGAGAGCTGTCGGGGATTGATATATTGTCGCTGTGTTTTACATTCGTGATTTCTGTTCTTCTGTTCGTTTGAAGGCTATCCGGTAGCAACAAGTATTTGTATAAAAGTTGTGACAAGTGAGTTAAAATGTATGCGTTATATGATTACCTGTGTGGCCATTAGTGTTTCGTACCACTGTGAGAGTATGTAGGCTATATAGATGTATTCTGTGTTTACTCACTTTACAATCACCCTGCAACCAACATTACGTGGATGTTTTTCCCCGGAATGTCTAAACTAAATGAACACAAACTATCTACAACCACCTGCCTTTGAGTTTCCCTCTCTCCACACCACACAACATCGTGACCAAATGCCCGACCATTACTAGGGACTGAGACCCAGGGAGAGAGCGCAGCCGGAGAGGGAATTGGCCGAAGAAGAGCTTCAGAGGCTCCGTCGGGTGTTTGGCTACACTCCCCCAATGGCCCCAATGGGAGCTACCACCACGCCAGAGCTTGGGTCCTATTTTTACTGGGAAGAGGACCTGGAGCTACTTTCCTCAGAGGATGAGGAGGAATATTATGAGGAAGAGGACTGGGTTCTCCCCAATAAAATGTTTGGGGGGCTATAGCCCTTGTGGGCAGACCTGGACACCAGCAAAGGAGCAGCCAGGGCAGGCAGCAGTGGCTCCATCAGGGGCCTTTATGGCACCATGTACACCTGCTAATGAGCCATGGTGGGTATACACAGACATTCCACCTGCCACAGGCCCCTATGCTGACATCCAGCTGCTTGCTGCCTCCTATCCATCATGCCCTAGCTGCAGATAGCCAGGCCCTAGCTCAGCCAGCTCACCTCCAGGCCTTACCTCAGCCAGCTCACCTCCATCCGGTTTTGGAGATGACTCAGGGGTGGAGTATGCTGGGCCCCCCTCAGATGTTTACAGGGCCTCCCTCTGCAACAGAGCCTTTCGGGCCCACCGCAGTGCTGGAGATGGCTGGGCTCCCTGCTCCGCTGAGACCTGGGCCCCCTGCACAGTCGATACCAGGGCCCCCTGCTAACCTGATGACAGGAGCCCCTGCCCAGCCTGTCCCAGGGCCTGTCCCAGGGCCTCCTACACTTAGGACATGTCCACTGCCAGACAGGTAGCTATCCCAACCAGCCGTCATGGGATAGCTACCTGTCTGGCAGCGACCTCCGGCGGACCCTCCGCCTGAGTGAGTGTACTGGGTGGGGGTCCTGACTGTTTGGAGCATAGTTTGGCCCCACCACCCTCCCCTTTGGTCTGGCCACCCCGGAGTGGTGGCCTTTTGGGGGGGATACTGTGACGACTAGCCCAGTGTGGGCTGGCGCACATGGACTGAAATATGGACTTGTTTATATATTGTTTAGTTGTTTAATATATATGTTTGTTTATTCAAATGCATAGCATTTTATGTTTTTGTTAGTTTTGTAAATGTCCCTTTAAGAACTTTTGACAGCTCCTTCAGTTAAGCAGTTACTAGATAGGGTTTGGGGTAAGTCGAGCCAGTGTATTTTAGATCTGTTTAATTGATTATTTGTTCAGCCCGGGTTCTATTAGTTGCTTAAACTACGGTATAAGAGGGCTGCTTAACTGGAGACATCTGTCGGGCATTGATATATTGTCACTGTGTTTTACGTTCGTGATTTCTGTTCTTCTGTTCGTTTAGGCAAATCCGGGAGCTACACGTATTTGTGTAAAAGTTGTGACAAGTGAGTCCCTGAAGTCTGAGGTAAAATGTATGCGTTATATGATTATATGTGTAGCAATCAGCGTTTCGTACCACTGTGAGAGTATGTAGGCTATATAGATGTATTCTGTGTGCACTCGCTATACGATGACCCGGTTACCAACATTACATGGATGTTTTCCCCCGGATTTTCTAAATAAAATTGAACACGAACTATCTACAACCACCTGCCTTTAAATCTCCTTCTCTCCACACCACATAACACTGTGACAGAGACAGACTGCTTTTGTGGGAAAAGGGAAGAATCTGGGATATTCACAGCTCCGTGCTCCGTGCTCAGCTGTGAAGACACTAATTACTTTATAACTGGTATAACCCTCTAGGTGGCCACCCTGACTAGTGACCTTCTTGCCCTGACACAGTTTTAACAATTATTATATCCTTCCTACCCCCGATTGGTGTATCAAAATAAACATATTCTGGTTTAGTGTCTTTGTCATTATGATGTAGAGACAGATGTATTTAACTTGGAATAATTCAAACACCTTCATTGCACACAAATGTCTCCATTCAACCAGTCATTCAATGAAGTGACTTTGCAGTACAGCTCATTCAAGTGTTTCATAGCAAAGGTGGTGAATATATTTCCAATCAGTTATCACTTTGCAAAATGTAGTTTTCACTTTGTCATAATAAATATATTTCTGTTGATGAGTGGTAAAAAGTAAACAATTAAATCCATTTTGATTATTGATTATGTTGTAATACCATAACATGGAAAAGGCCAATACTTTTACAGAACCACTGTAATCTGCTGAAATACAAAGAAAACATGACCTATTATTGTCCTATTTTGTGTTACTTAACAATACTTATCACAGGAATGTGTGGTTTTTGGTAGATAACATGAAATCAGGTTTTCAACTTTGCAATACAAATTATTTCAATACAAATTATTTTGCTGTAGCGATCTAAGCTGTGGCCACACATATAGCTTCTGGCGATGGGGGTTCAAGCTCTGGTTCTTCTCTGTCTGCCCCTACATGCTTGTCTCCTTTACCTCTGCTTCTTACTTTCCTATCATTAAAGAAAATACAACTATTTCCACCAAAAACATCAACTAGACTGCTAGTCAGCTACATTATAACTCTTATTCTTTAGCCAATTATACTTTGAGACAGTAAAACACAAAAGCTATAGAATTGCTAGAAATGTGCTTTTTAAAGTGTCCCCCAATGATGAAGATTGGGTCAATGTAAAATCCACTGGGAACCATTGGTGTAGCCTATCAGAGTAAGGTGTCAAAGAATACTCACAGCAGGTAGACGGCCAGACTTTGGAACTCCGCTTGTCGTAACGTCTCCACTCCCACAGCGCACAGCACTGGAAACAGCACATTTTAATGAAATAATTTAGCTTATTATAGTTAGGAGAAAATTCGCAAAAATGTTCCATATAAACTGACTGTCCAACTGATTGTTGTAACCAGTAGCTGTAAGAGTTACCACGATTATTAGCAGAGGCTAGAAAGTTTAAAATCTTACTGTACAACTGGTATCAATACCATATACTTCTTTACTATAACATTCTTTGTTAGACAAAAGCTCACAATTCAAAAAGTTATATGCCAGAGATGGCATAGGTTTGAATTTGACCCACTGCCATTTGACTTAAATTCCCAGAAATCTACAAAGTGTTTCACCTATCTCTTAACCTGTTCAAAACAGGCTTCCCCTTTACAGGGACAGTATTACATTTTACTACAGCAGTGTATTTTTCCATTCAAAATGTTAACATGCATTTGCACCTCTTTGTCTCAGGTTCTGAGCCACAAGATTTTTGTTGAACATTTTTATTGAATAGAGCCCCAAATTGAAATGTACCTTTATCCAAAGTGACCTGCAGTCATGTATGCATACATTTGCTGCATGGTTGGCCCTGGGGATCCGACCCACCAAGCTGGCATTTCATGTGTTATGTACTTTCAACTGAACCATGTACATCCAACTGAAATCACTCATCAGTAAAAGCTCAATAAAGCTTGTCATTTAAATAAATAAATAAATATATTTGTCACGATTGTTGGGTTTTCATATAACGAGAAATCTGAGAATATCGCTTACGTGCTCTCACCAGCGGCACAGAACGCTGATAGCTTACACTCAGTATATATCATGCATATAATCCTGTTGACGTACAGGGTAACAGGCAGCAATGACACAACTCTCGATCATGTATACATGTACAGACACCAGCAACTCACTTTTCACAACCAACCTCAGCAATAGTCCCGGACCGATATCCAAAATCTAACAACTCTTCACACTGAACAGTATTCAATATTCAATCCACGCCGCTTCCCTAGCTGGGGCTGCATATATACCAGACCTCAACTGACTTAACAGGACACGGCTATTCCCAATAAGAAATCAAACCAATCTAGTATATACTGCGTTACTAGGCCTGACTCTATTTCCCAGCAACCCCGGCTAGGGAAGAGGCGTGGTTAACCCCTAAAGGGAATAGTTATATACATATATATATGTCGGGAATTGAACCAGCAACCTTTCAACTACAAGTCTGACTCCATAAACAGTGAGCCATCTGTGCCCCATAGATGCTAATATGTGCTAATTGGCCTCAACCAATGATATACCAAGCCGAGTGCCCGCATTCCCCCAATGACAATGCCTGGTTATCAGCTTAAGTAGATTTCAGTGACATCCAATGTAGCGTTAGGCTTTTTACTATATCAGTAATGGAAAGATTTGTTGAACGTTACCACATTACTGTCCGGACTGGGTGAAACGGAATGGAATCACACAATGGGTTTGATTAGCTACACACCATTCCATTCACTCTGGTCCCGAACGTAATGTGAGCACGACATTCCCAATTAGGATCCATTCACTCTGGTCCTGAATGTAATGCGATCCTGGCGTCCCCAATTAAGATCTACTGGCTGCGGCTGGTTGCTATGTACTTTCAGACTATACATATTCTAGTAGTTGTGCCTTCTCCATTTGTCACGATGGGTAGTTATATTCTAAAAGCAGGAGACAGATACGTTCTCTCAAAACCAAAGGTTGTTTTATTTTCCAGAACTATAGACAACTTTGTGTTAAGACACAAAGTTAACCCAAACGTAAACAAACACCAGGACTTAACTAAACTGAAAACTGGAAAACAACAAACACTCAGATATAATGCCTGGATACTAAAATACTTGATTTACTGAGAACTTGGAACACATACCATGAGATAATCAGCCAGGAACACGAAAACAGGCAACATCCATATGACAGATAAACAATGACTGGCATTAACCAGAACAGGTGTATATATGGTGGTAGGCATGAGAAAGTAGACTACAGCTGGAGACACTAATTACACACATAATAGAAGAACTAGAAAGTCTGGATCTATAGAACTTAAAACATAAACCCACTAGAGGGTGCCAAAGCCCATACCCCTACTACAAACATACAAACACTATACATATAACCTTACACACTAGGGGAAACCATGAAGACATAACTGAACACAATACACAGGCACACCATAATGGACTAAACTAAAAGCAACAAACAGGAACACATGGGAATCATGACAGCATAGTAAAACAGTATTTATCCGTTGTGCAGCCAATGTACTAATCCATCAGTCCAACTAATCCAACATCTTGAACACTGAAGTTGTCAGGGGTTGGATGGCTCAGTGGTTAAGGTGTCAGACATTCAGTCAGAAGGTAGCCATTTCAATTGCTGAATGTGCCAAAGGTTGTTTTGTCTGTGAACAAGGCACTTTACCCTACTTTGCTCCAGGGGTATCTCCCTATCCTTACTGTGAATTCCTCTGGATAAGAGCATCTGCTAAATGACTAAAATATAAATGTCTCAAAGTGGAATATGTGTGTAAAGTTTGATTAATGGTTATTTACATTTTTTAATTGTCTCCTAATTAGAGATTGTGTGTTTGTGTAGGTGTCCAGTCTCCTACCTCCTGCCGTAGAAATACCCAGAACCCTGCAAGCGATCTCCACTGTGACCCACCAGACTGTCACTGCGCTGCCCATTGCTCAAACAACTTTACCCTCTTACAACTCTCTTGTTCCTCTATTTGCCACCTCTCTCCTGAACAAATGTTAAATCTGGGTTCTTGTAGTCCTCATTAATACTCTGTAGTAGAACCTCACAGATGAGAGCTAAAAGCTACAGATAACTATTTATCAGATTTACTATCAGCTCCAAGCATAAAAGTGGTAACTGAAGCAGTAGCCACAGGGTTAATGGTGTTCAGCCTCTCTGGCTCTTAATGACTGGCTGTACTAATCAGCCTAGCAGCATTGAAAAGCACACACACAAACTGTGCACAAGCAAATGCACCCTCTACCAGATTAACAGTTTACAAAGCATTTCACAGACAATAACAAGGTGAGTGGGTCTGGTGGATCCAAGGCTGAGTGTGTGAGAGCTACATGTTGGGGAAGGGTATGTTACAGCGTGTTCTGTTTACATTACCTGGAATATGAATGACATTAGAAGCTACAGATGTCACTCCATAAAGTGGTTCTGTTTGTAACGCATCAACAATCAGTGGATTTAGTTGCCAATAAATGGTCTATACTCATCGCTGGGTGGTGCTAGACCACTTAAAAAAAAATGATTTTATGAGCAGTTCTAATGCCTCATAGGGATAAAAAAAATTGGGGACATAGACTGATATTAAATCAATGTAATTGTATTATTATACACAGTAGAATACCTTCCTTAATTTAAATAATTCCTTGTTTGTTTTAAAAAGGTTTTAGGAAAGGAAGAAATATTGTAAACTACTGTATCCTGCGTCTGCATTCTCCGATTAGAAAGCATCCCTGAATCCTTTGTGAAAGGTTGTATCTATTTACACAGTGGGCCCTATCTTACACCCAGCGCAATTGACTTTATACACAAATGCATGTATCATTCCTATCTTGCACCCGACGCATATGGGACTTTTCCCTCCATAGACGCGCGTCAGTAAATTAGTGAATGAACTTGCGGTTCTGCGAAAAGAAGTGGCACGTTCCGGCGCAAACGTTCCCTGGTGCTATCTTGCAGTTCCCAAAAACAATTCCGCCACTGACCAGAAAAACCTGGTTAAAAGTCAGTGGCGTGTTTTTCAGATGCTATTTTAAGGGTGCATGCTTGGCCATAATGTAGCGTGTGCACAACGCCATACACTTTATTGCACCTCGCATCTACACAAATGCAGCAGTTTCCATTATTGCAATACATAATTAGAAGGAAAATATTACAACACGAGGGAAATCATTGTGGTGTCTGAAGAGGTGAAAAAATAGGCATACATATTGTACAAATTTACCCAAAATATTCCGAATAAATTATTGGCACTGATAGACATCAACCGCAAGGGAACCCCATTCAATCAACATACAAGTCATTTGCGATGCTAATAGTAAAATCACCAATGTCTTCGTGAATTACCCTGGCTTAAGCCATGACTCATTTATGGCAAACTGCCATATTTGATGGGAATCCCCACTTGGATGGGTGGCTGTGAAGGGGACTATGCTATCTGTTAAAGACATGGCTAAGGATGACACCATTTGATGCCAGCAACAGTGCGTGAAAAGCTGTTTAGTCGAAAACACACAAACACGCAGTGTAGCCTAATTGAACAAACATTATGGACACTGAAAATGCACGTCAGGATTTTGGATAGGACAGGATTCACTTTACACTACTCACAGCATTCTTCTTGGCTTGTTGTGTTTTACACAACATGTCCATTAATCGGATGTGTTGATGACATAAATTAGGAAATATTAGAGGACTTAAGGAGACGTGATGTTGACATGCATGTGCCGTTGCTTGCCACTTAACCCAAATGTAGAGCTTATTTGACAGAAGAGTGAGGCAAGCAAAGTAATCTCGCTCTAATGTTACACTACACTGCAAAAAAATTATCATGCATTCATAACCTCGTGATTTAGTGAGAGTGAGCCCAAAACATCGGAAAGTATGTCCTGTGACATTTCTTCATTTACATTTTGTGAAAAGACAAACCAATAGCAATCCGCCATGGAACAAGCGTGTCTGCTCTTAAAGGGAACGCTCACCACACATCAGCTATCAGGTGGAGAGAGTAGTTATATATGCCAATTTGGAAGGTGGGGAATTATTAGGTGGCCGTGATTGAGGTGAGGCCTGGTTGGGAATTTGGCCATGACACCTCGGTTAACACCCCTACTCTTACAATAAGTGCCATGGGATTTTTAATGACCACAGAGAGTCAGGACATCCACTTTTAACGTCCCATCCGAAAGACGGCACCCTAAACAGGGCAGATGTCCCCATCACTGCCCTGGGGCATTGGGATTGATCTTTAGAACAGAGGGAAGAGTGCCCCCTACTGGCCCTCCAACACCACTTGCAGCAGCACTGGTCTCCCATCCAGGGACTAACCAGGCCCTGCTTAGCTTTAGAAGCAAACCAGCAGGGCAATACAGGGCTCTATGCTGCTGGCTAACTTTGTTACTGACTCTGTTAAAAACCACATGACTTACTGTAGCGTCAAGTCAGGTCAAATGGGCCATCAGGTAAAATGGGCTAAATAAAGTTGTAGCGTCATATCTCTTAATATCTTTACAGCAAATTACAATAACTGATCTTGCATTGTTGCTTCAACGTCTTGACATTTAACAAGAGTTTTGATTGGTCTGTGTTTTCTAGGAGGGCAGGGCAGCAAAATATCATTAGATCTCATGCATAGCTTATTAAACTACAGCACATCTCTCGTCTCGAACAATATATGTCAGGTAAGCAACTTTGTTCTTCAGGGCTTTCCTGAGGAATGCTGTGTTGTACAGTACGTCACAAGGAAATCCCCTGTTACATGTCACAGCGCTATTTGTTTCTCCGGCTTTCTTGTCTACACATGGCCATGGGAACTAGTTCCTCATTAAGAACAAAAATTGTGATTTTTTTCATAGACAATACACCTATATTTTATAATAGAAATTGAATATAACAACAAATGTTATTTTCTTCTTTTAATGCGTTGAGCACCTGTGCATAGTGCCATGTCGTTGCGGTTAATTTGAAATAATTTAGTTGGTACCATAAATGCTTTAGCTACAGGGTATTGTTAAGTGCAACAACTATAATATTTATTTTTCCACAGACAAGCTCTGTTCACACTGTATTATTTTTTGCAGGTGTATATTTTTTGCCATTGCCTGTGTGTAGAATTCATTTTGTCAAGTTTATCGGATCAGATTTGGACAGTCCGAATTTGTGACTTTGGTATTCCTGTTCAAAATTGCCTATGGTTTATTTTGTGTTTGTATTGAGAAAGCTGTGAGTTGGTGACTCCCTTAAAAACATCACCAGACTTTTTACCCGAGACTTAAAAAGAAAAACAGTAAAAGAGATTAAACTACAGTACATCTCTCGCCATCCAAGCCACAGGAATTCTTCATGTTTTCGGCAGAGTTGAGACTAACTGTTTAGACTGTGTGCAGGATTTTGTACATGACAAGGTATTTTAAATATACAGTAGGCAGTTTAGATGAGAAATTTATAATAATACAAATAATACGTTTAACTTCAGAACGTAGTTGTTTTATTGTTGATAGAGAAACAAGCTCATGCAGACTAGACATTACTGTGTATAAAGGCTTTGGATTTGCACCCTAGAGCCACCTGGTGGCCATTTTGTGTATTGTTGTCTTTTTTTTTAAAGACAACAATACACAAATGTTATAACACAGTACAGCTCCACCCCTTTTGCACCACTTTATTGAGGGACATCAATATGCTGGAGGTGGTCATAAACTCACAAACATACACAATTGCACACACCATTTCTGGTGCATTTTTAAGTACACTAAAGAAGCACTATTTGACTAAAGCAAGCTCTATGACCTTAAAAAAACACAAATTCCTAAGCCGGCAGCACAGCAGTCTACATCTCACTGCTGGTTCACCTCTGAAACTAATCAGGGTCAGTCCATGGATGGAGGACTAAAGGCTGCTTGAAGTGGTGTTGGAGGGCCAGTAGAGTGCAATAAAAGTGGAATTGACCTACTTTGCCAATTTGAAGCAAACAGACAATCATAATATAAGTACAATATTAAACATCATTTGCTTATACTTTACTTTAAAACTAGCTTCATACAATAAAAAGTAGTTTTAATTGAACCAGAATTCCATGTTTATTGAAGCATTGTTAGTAGAATAAATGTATGCTTTGCAAAATGTTGTTACTGAAGGTAGACTAAACAAAAACAAGTCAGCCAGCCTAAATTTTAATTTGTGTACAGTACATACTCTCGAAAGAGATTTGTGAAATATAGTTTGAATAGATTCATGCGTCATGCAGCTACAGCATCTGCAAGAGAATGGATGATGTGCACTAAAAGACAAATCGGATCAAGATTAAACAATTACTGCTTGAATGTTGTTAATTTTATTCATTATTGATATAACAGTCTAATATAGTTAATCTAAAATTGAACTGTATGTTGAATGCATGTAAATGTAGAATACATAACTTTTTAAACTCACAGATTTTATATACATGAATATACAGCTCTGGAAAAGGTTAAAAACCCCTGCAATTGTACATTAGTTAAGGCAATGTAGTGTGGCAGAAATGCACTTTTCCACAGATGTGGAAGTTCACAACCCACTTTTAAATGTTCTTTTCATTTCCCTTTAGTATTCAAGAATAATCATTAATTGGCTGCTTTAAATCATAAAAGAAAAATGCACCAGTGTGAAAACTCCTTGATTAATAATATACAAATACGTATTAGGAATTTAAATTAAAAAAAAATTGTTACAACTACATAAGTCAACTTTGTTAAAATAATGGATTTAGCAATGATTATGAAATACCAAACATGTCACTATTTTCAACCTAGATAATGAAAAAGAACAAAAGTTGTTTCTACCATGGCCAGATCGGTATGATACCTGAACTATGGCTAGCATAGGGTGCATGCCCACTTGTGAAACTTAACATGGGCGTCAGTTTGGTTTGAAATGTGGTGGGGACAAAGACGTTGTCGTAAGTGCATTTTCAGAAGTGCTGGGTACAATTTTGTGGGGGGGGTCGCTAGCGTAGCGGTAGTGTAGTCCCGGCGTTATGGGCGGGCTTTAGGGTCAGCTGTGCTCGCCCTGGACGGACAAGTCTTTTTTTTTAACGAGCCTGTCACCAATGTTTTGTACCACATTTTTTATCCATAGGCTACCATAATAAAAAATATATCATTTTGAATATACCTAAATCATGAATATAAATAAAAGGGTGTTTGTTCTTAATTTTATTAAAATAATTGTAAATTAATTTGATTGGTTTGGCAAAAATTATGCGGTTTAAACGGAAATTGAACTGCAGCCTGCATGTCAGTCAGCTATCGTGTAAACTGTGAAGTACAGTATTTAGTAGGCTATATCTAATTGGCATTATGTAGGATACTGTCAAAGTTTATTATTTTGTGTTGTTATGTTGTGTTGTGAGGTGACGAGACTAACAGTTTTAGCCTATAGGCCCAGAACCGGTCGGCCCAATACGCTCACTACGCACGTTGCGTAGGGCCCTGCAAATTTCGCAAGGCCCCACCTCCCTCGTGTCAAAGCGGGTTTCAACTGTGAGAGGATGAAGCACAGTTATTATCCATCTGGTCACGACAAAAGGGGTAAAAAAACAATGTGGTTCCCGTTATTCACTCTCAATCAGGTAGATTTGTGTTCTCTCCTCTCCAAGATTAATGTCAGCAAATAACAGTAACGTTATATTGATATGCTAGCTTGCAGTGCATCTCGTTCTAATTTGTATGTCTTGCAAAAGTAGCTGGGCAGCAGATATAAATTAATAAAGTTGTAATATTTAATTA
>JACXGM010020713.1:5798-17805 GCA_016801145.1 Umbra pygmaea | reverse complement strand
AAATTATCCACACAAGGCATCAACACAAAAACAGAACTAACAATCTTGTTAGAGTTAATGAATCATTAAGGGATACACCTCTGCTATCTTACCAGTGTGTTTACTAAGACAACAGTGTTGGTTACCCTCCAGCCTCTCCTCTCAAGCTGCACTTGTTTTCAATGTTCTATTGCAGTCAGCTCTCCTTTCACTAGTGGCATTATGTGTGTATGTGTATGTGTGTGTGTGTGTGTGTGTGTGTGTGTGTGTGTGTGTGTGTGTGTGTGTGTGTGCACAAGTGTGTCATCTAATGTGTGTGTTTCCATCCACGGTTTGCATGGAATTTCATCACACTACACACACTCTCTCTTCATTTTTATGGTATGGGTCTCTACAATAGGCCGTGCGCTTGCAATGTCCAATCACATAGTTTAGCCGATAGGTAATCAAACATATTGATGGGCTGTGTGTGTGTGCGTGTTCTGTGGTTGTGCTGGTTTAATCACAGTCTGAGAGTGTCTGTGTCTCTGAGGCTGAAACAAAACTGACTGCAGAGACACTCCTGGCCAAGCGTAATGGGGGGGGGCTGTGTCAGGAGTCATTGCATCACCAGGCCGCTGTGTTGTTCAGTAGAAGGCGATTGGAGAGGACCAGGCCAATCTCTGAACGCATGTTTCTAGCAAGCCCCAGTCAAGCTCTGACATTTATTAGAATAGCCAGTTTAGGTCTGCCGGTTAAAGAAATTGTCTGTCATAATCAGGTTTATTTTTAAATGGAACTCGTTGTTTGTCGTAATTGAAAAGGTATTTGTGGAGAGACAGAGATGAAGCAATGAAGAAACAAACGTCGTACGAGGGAGAGCGTGAGGGAGGAAAGGAGGGAGAGAGGGAGGGTGAAATGCACTGTCTATTGATTATCTTACACACATAAGTACAAGTGACCTGTAATCCACAGACCACTTATCGACTCCTCTCTCCACCGGATCCAGTAACAGCTGATCAATACGGGCCAAGACAGTTACCGTACGACGCTGAGCATTGGGCCAAGTAGGACCCAGATCAGAACTGGGCTGAAATGGGTTAAATGCTGTACAGAGCTGCCGCTCAAGCCGCTGTGGGAATAGGGCCTGAAAATCCAGAGACAATACAAAGGACATGACGGAACGAAAGATAGCCAACGAAATGAGCTGGAATGAGAAAGGTGTAGAAAAAGAGAGGATGAGAAATTCAAGACAAAGAGAAAAATAGAGTGAATGTGGACAAGGAAAGAGTGAGGCAAAAGAGGTGGGGGGCAGCTGATTTAATGGTCTAATGAGGCCGTCCTCCAGCCAGTTGTTTTGTGTGAGGCGCGCTCTGACCTTTCGCTCCGCTCGGGAGCCCCGCCGCCTCATTTTTCACATTCTTGCAATTACGTTAACGCTTGAAGCTCTCCCTGACTCCCAGCCCTGACCCGTCCACTCTGACACAGGCTCTCTTCTCTCCACGCCATGCATGGACAGACAACTTATCTCAAACATGTTTCCATGTTTGAAAAATACACCACGTATTCGGAACACTAAAATCCACGGAAAAAGAAACAAATGCCCTGCATCACTTCGTTAACGAGATGTTGAACAGTTTAGCCCCCCGTTACAGGGGGTGGAACTTAGTTTCTTTTAGGTAGAAAGGAAGAGCCAAAGCAAAGACAAGAGTTCAATTTTAAAGGGGAACGTTCTATCTCTTACGAGGTAACGAAAACACAAACCGACGCATCATTTTTCTTACGAGTGCTTTTATGTGATGCGTCGGGCTAAAAGTCCCATTTCCTCGAAAAGAGAAGTCTTTAAGGCCACTCTTTTGGTTCTCGTGTTTCCCGTGGTGTTTTGAAATTTTCCAAATTATGTAACATTTCCACAGGGTGTCATTTGCTTGTTGTTCTCTCCTCATTTAAATCCCATCCTCACTTTGACAGTATTGAGTGGCTTTTGTGTGATGTGCGTTGCAGCGCACACCTCAAACATCCCCCTCTTTTCCGACAGACTAAAAGACAGAGAGAGAGAGTGTGTGTACAGTAGTATCAGTGAGATGGACGCTAGGAGCAACATTTACATTTGTAATCTCATGCTTGTATCTCGGCACTGAGCAGCACTTTAAACTGTTGCCAGAAAACAATTTATCCGGTAAGAAAATATGTGTAGCCCCTCTTCCAGAATAATTTATTGTGAAGCTGTAAAGCAAGGTGCAGCATACCCATAGCTGTCAGTAGAGATTGCCAGTTAAGGTTTTGACACATTGGAATGGGGGTTTTGGTACAGAACAGGCCTGCTAACTCAGTTCTCACTCTGCCCCAAATTCAACTCACCCCTTCAACAGTATTTTAAAAAAAACACTGAATTTCTTTCCAACATGAAACTATGAATTATCACCTTCGGGGCAGATTCTGCACTCTCACTGACTGAGAGCAGCACTCCCCGTGTTCTTGCCTGATTAACAGCAGTGGTGCACAGAACTTTCAATGGGATTCCTTACAGATTGCTGCTCACTGATCTCCACCGTCACAATGTATCAGCGTTAGCTTGGCCTGCCGTTCTTTTGATTAGCAGTTCTTTTGATATCGGGTGATCTCATCTCAAAACATCAGAAACATGAATAAAGTGATAGTAAGTCGAACTTGAGGTCGCTGGCTGTTGAAAAACAGCGGTGAATTCCCAGAAGGTGACCATTATCAGTTTAAACACCTAAAGTGTGTTAGTGCTGGAAATGGATAAAGCATACTGTACTTTAATTTGTGTCAATGACAAAAAGTCAGATACACTCATGGAGTCACTCACCTACAGTCAGTCCTTACAACCAAGGTAGATAAGCTTTCTGTCTGCCCCCCCTCGCTCTCTCGATCTTCAGTCTATTCCTGTAATTATTAGCTATGCATGAAAACAAAATCCACATTGACATCTTGAGTGGTGATACCTCTTCCTACTGTTCTCAACTTCTCAACCTTTTTATGACCAAAAGGCCCAGCAGAGAAAAAAGAGAAAGCAACGTTTTGTACAATTTCTCAGCAATTGAACAATCCGCCGTGCTCTGCAGAAACACAGCCTCCCCAGAGAGGGGCCAAGAGCAGGAGGGAGGTTGAAGGGGGGAGAGAGAGTGTGCTAACCGGCGTGGTGATGGTGCCTGTGTGTGTGGGAGTATGTGTAGCACTCCTATTCTTGGCTAGGGGACCCTCCAGGCAGGACCATTGTGGTTTAGCTCACCCGAGGGTGGTCATTCCTGGTGGGGACATGACTTCCCGGCCTGACACAGAAAGACCCAGCCGACGCAGCGCGAACAAGGCTGGTTGACTCTGTTCATTTTGAGCCCCTTGTCTTCTTGTTCAATTCTGGAGGCTGGGGTACAACTCTGCTGTGAACACTACCAGAGGGGAAAAAAAACAGTACAGAAAGAAGACTTTAACTTGTCTAAAACACAAGATGGAACTCCTGTTGTGTGTAGTGGCTGCTGCCTCTGTGAAATCCATGTGTGTATTTGTGTAGATGCATGGTGTTTGAATGTGTAGGTGTGTGTGTTGTAAGTAGATGTGTGCGTGTGTAGGCTAACTGGCTGGCTGTGTCTCAGACCCTGTTAGAGTTTAATTTAGAGTAGTAATTAAAGCTGAATACTGGCCCATAAACAACAGATAAACAATAAAGCTGAGTCGGGCCCTGCTGTTTCATGGCCGTCACTCCCAGCTGTTGGAGGACTGATCATTTTTACACAGTGCACATACCTCACCACGGCAACAGGGGTGTGTGTGTGTGTTTGTGTGTGTGTGTTAACATGCAGGCTCTCCCTGCCTCCTCTATCTCCTTTCAAACCTAGGGCAGACTGGTTAAGGACAGACAGTTTGAGAACAGACAGGTTGGAGGCAGACAGGTTGGAGGCAGACAGGTTGGAGGCAGACAGGTTGAGGACAGAAGGTTTGAGGACAGACAGGTTGAGGACAGACAGTTTGAGAACAGACAGGTTGGAGGCAGACAGGTTGGAGGCAGACAGGTTGGAGGCAGACAGGTTGAGGACAGAAGGTTTGAGGACAGACAGGTTGAGGACAGACAGGTTGGGGGCAGAAAGGTTGAGGACAGACAGGCTGGAGGCAGACAGGTTGAGGGCATAAAGGTTGAGGGCATACAGGTTGAGGGTAAAGTAAAATTTCATAGCTAACCTGACCCTAACCTTACACTAACCCTAACCCTAATTCTACACCTAACCATATAGTTAGTTAACAGTAGGACAATGTATGGGGCAGTTATTTGACAGTATGACTATGTGTAGGGCAGTTAGGTGACAGTAAGACTATGTGTAGGGCATCTAGAGATGCACATGGAGCTTCTCCTAATGAAGTGGAACCAGAAGAGCCCACCAAGGTGTAATTGTCTACATATGACCAGTGTGTGTTTGGAAGCTGTGTTTTATGCTAGTCCGGTGTTATATGCTAGTCCGGTGTTAAATGCTAGTCCAGTGTTTTATGCTAGTCCAGTGTTTTATGCTAGTTCGGTGTTACATGTTAGTCCATTTATAATACTAGACCAGTATTTTATGCAAGTTCGGTGTTATATGCTAGTCCAGTGTCATATGCTAGTCTGGTGTTTTGTGCTATTCCGGTGTTTTATGCTTGTCTGGTGTCTTATGCTATTCCAGTGTGTTATGCTAGTCCGGAGTTTTATGCTAGTCCAGTGTGTTATGCTAGTTCAGTGTGTTATGCTAGTCCGGTGTCTTATTCTTTTCCGATGTGTTATACCAGTTCGGTGTCATATTCTAGTCCGGTGTCATATCAACCTAATCTCACAGAATTCCGTGAAATGAACACCGCCCCTTAAATTTGTGGCAGTTTCACGGAATCACCGAAAATTCTGTGATGGGCCCACGGAAGTGATGTCTATGTAAATCAATGACAGGCAGCATCGGTGGTCCACACATGGATTCCCTGTTCCAACACCTGCACTTCCCTAATTAATGTTATTTTATAACTAACCATTAGTAACCCCATGCCTAAACTTAACCTAATCTTAATCCTAACCTTAAAATCAGTAACGTCATGCCTCATCTTAACCGTTAGTAACCTCATGCCTAACCTTAACCCTATCCTCCTGTCATTGACTTACATAGGCATCACGTCCGTGGGACCATCATGGAATTTTCGGCGATTTCGTGAAACTGCAACAGATTTAAGGGGCAGTGTTCATTTCACAGAAGTCTGTGAGATAATATTGGTCATATGCTAGTCCGGTTTTATATGCTAGTCCACTGTTATATGCTAGTCCATTGTTTTATGCTAGTCTGGAATCAAACAGAATCATATCTTTGGTTCAGGGCTATTGTTAAAAGCTTCGAATAGTTGCTCAGGAGCGGGAAGAAAACCCAGAACAGAGGGGATACTTTCATGATCCCATTAGCATAAGAGTGGCTAAATTATTCATGCCGAGTGCTTAATCTATGGGGAAAAGTATAGTTGATGCACATAGTTTTAAAATGGATCCCTGTGCTCTCTCCCTCCACTCTGCACTGAGACCAGATTCTTGCTGGATTCAGCATTCACAGGCATTTACGGGAACAGAGCCTCACACTCGCTCACACACACTGAAACACATTGGAATACACACACACACACACAAGCACAGACACACTGCTTTGCTCCTAGATGTGTCAAGGGGCTCAGCTCTTAGACTCATCCCGCACTCTGTTTTTGTCTCTCGCTCTCCCTCGTTTTCCCTCGCTCTCCCTCGCTCTCCCTCGCTCTCCCTTGCTCTCCCTCGCTCTCCCTTGCTCTCCCTCGCTCTCCCTCGCTCTCCCTTGCTCTCCCTCGCTCTCCCTCGCTTTCCCTCGCTCTCCCTCGCTCTCCCTCGCTCTCCCTCGCTCTCCCTCGCTCTCCCTCGCTCACCCGCGCTCAGTCACTCCAGCACCGCAGACGATCTGGCTCTCGTCCAAAAGGTGATTAAACACAATGATCAGCTCTTCTCACCCCGTTCTCTCTCTCCCAGTAACGCGTAACACGCTCCAATCTGTGGATTAACAGGAGAAAAAACACACATCAAAAGAAAAAAGGAAAAGTAGAGTTAATGCTCTCCAGTAAGTCATCCAGAGGACTTCCCGTAACGTCACCCCCCGCACCCCCAAGCACTCTCCTCTTCCTCCCCTCCTCTTCCTCCACTCCTCTCCTCCTCTTGCTTTTGTTCTCCGCTGTTCCCCAGGCTGCCTCCCTCCCTCTGTAGTTCTCTTTGCTCCGTAATCATAAACAAGCTGCCAGCCCGGTTCAGCTCGGCACAGCTCAGCTCGGCTTAGCTCAGCTCGGCCCAGCTCAGCTTAACAGCAGTAAGTCCACATTTACTGGGTCAGAATAATGTGCAATCAAATTTTTGCTGGACATGGGGAAAAAAATACAAAAAATTATTCTGAAAGCAGGAGAATGTATTTTCTGCACCATGAGGGGAACGCTTTGAGGGCTCTATGTTTCCTAAATTTCTGTCTTGTCTTTAAGTATGCGAAGACCAGCTTCTCTAGTAGTGAGTGGCTATAATAATAATAAAAAGTAGAAACCATTGGGGGGAAACAGGAAAGCAATTCTGATTGAACCATATGTAGCATGGTGACTCTGGTCTTCACCCAGAATAGAGAGATGGACAGTTAAAGAGAGATAGTGTATAACAGGAGACAACACAGAAAGGTTGCACTCTCTTGGTCCCCCAGTTGATTACCCTCACCGTGGCAATGTGGAACACTGTGGCGGGCCCTGATGTAATATGGCTAAAAGGGATTTGAGAACCCCCCCCCCCCCAAGGGCAATGCTCTGCCGTGTCCATTAATGCTTCAGCTTGCTCGCTGGCACTGTCATTTTACAAGGATGACAACGTTGCTTGGCCTCTTTAAAGGGATACTGTTTTCCCAGGATGGCAACGTTGCTTGGCCTCTTTAAAGGGATACTGTTTTCCCAGGAATGTTTGGGGCTTGTTTTAGCAGGCACTTTTCCCCTGAGGGGGTCAGCCAACAAGTCACCCTTAAGAGGTGATAATCCTATTGCTGTAGTCTCCACCAGATTTGTTTTCCAGCCTGGCATTTTTAGTGTGTGTGTGTGTGTGTGTGTTTATGTGTGTTTATGTGTGTTTCAGTATGTTTGCACTTCGGACTGTCTGTGTGTGTGTATGTGTTTTTATATTTAAGTGAGTCCCAAGGCCAGGTGGTTGCTAAAGGCAGCACCAGGCTATGAACCAGGCTATGTAGCAGGCTATGTAGTAGGCTATGTAGTAGGCTTGTACCAGGCTATGTCTGGCCTGACCCACCCCATTCTAGCTGAGAGGCGCTTAAGAAGGCCATGTCTGTCAAAGGCGCACCTGCGGGGAGACTCCAGCGCTCTGTGTAGCTGCTCAGCCAGCCCGTTTAAGGTGTGCTTATTGGGGATTTAACCCTGACTCCCAGGGTCTCAAACGGTCTCCAGTCTTTGTATTTGACCAATGGGCCTTGCTCTCTTTGACTTTCTCCTTGTGTCTCCCTTGGCTAACTAATCCCTCCCATTCCAACCCCCTGGATGTCTGTTGGTCCCCTAACCTCTGAGTCCCACTCAAAACAGAACTAAGCTTGGCTAAGGGTAAGTAAATTGTTAGCTTTTTAGGATGCTCTCTATAGCTAGCTACTTGTGTATTGTAGTTTAGTGTAGTTTGAGGGTGGTATAGTGTAGTTTGAGGATGGTTTAATGTAGTTTAAGGGTAGTTTAGTCTAGTTTGAGCATGGTTTGGTGTAGTTTGAGGGTAGTTTAGTGTAGTGTGAGGATGGTATAGTGTAGTTTGAGGATGGTTTAGTGTAGTGTGAGGATGGTATAGTGTAGTTTGAGGATGAATTAATGTAGTTTGAGGGTAGTTTAGTCTAGTATGAGGATGGTATAGTGTAGTTTGAGGATGGTTTAATGTAGTTTGAGGGTAGTTTAGTCTAGTGTGAGGATGGTTTGGTCTAGTGTGAGGGTGGCGTTGTATAGTAAGAGAGTAATGTAGTGAGTCTACCCTACAGGTAGCAGGTTTAATTTTACAGCCTGTATTCAAAGAGTGGTAGGATGATAAAGAAATTATTCAGTTAGGATCTGAGGTCTCCTCCCAATTTCGCACATGCACACACACACACAAAGTGCACACAAACACACACACACACATCTTTACAGTTTATGCAAATCTTTAGAAGGCATTATAAGAGATAAGCTCATTTTCTAGTCTGATTCCTCTCTGCTACATGTTTTAATATGTCTTTAAGCAAATCAGTGCTTGTTTTAGGTAAAATGGAAGTCCCTGTGATAGACTACTTACTACACCTAATCAGTGGGCCTTTCTTACATCTAATCACATTTGTGGTTCTGTTTTAAATGACAGTCCAATTGCAGGTTATAGATCAGTGTTGCAGTGTCATTATTTTAGTTTATCTGAAGCATCTAATCATATTTTACTCCCTTGAGGTGGTATTAAGATTGTTACTCAGCAAGGATAATTTGTTATTTACCTGCCCCGAGCTGTGAGCAAGCAGCTCTCTTAAGGAACAGAAGGGCTAAATGTGCAACAAAACAAATCCACATGCCAAACAAGACCCAACCGTCTTGGCTGGCTTCAGGGTAAGAAAACATTCATTATGTATTTACCATAATTCATTTAGAAGGTTATCAATTTCAGGGGAGATGTTTTGAGGGGGTGAGGAAAAGACACCATATCAAAACAGTGAGTTATATAAACAAGGAACAAGCAATACAAGGATTGGGAGGTCTGTGCCTGCTTTTTTAAGGGGCTGTCCAATTACACAGTTGTTCTATGTTTTGAGGCGGAACATGCATGTTAAATGCTGCCATATTTCTTCTCTTCTTTTCCAGTGTTAAGCCTGACCCCCTGATACGTTAAAGCTTGTTGTTTTTTATTAGAGATTTTTGGTTCAGGAATATTATTCGTTCTACCATTTTGTTGTGATTGAGTTTTCCCAGTCATGTTGTATGTTGATTATAGTCATTGTCCTCATTTAGGCCTGCTGTTTGTTTGGCTTCTGCCCCTAGTCAGGGGTTTTGTGTGCGTGCGTTTCCAACTCCTGCTTTTATGACAGTTGCTATGTAGTATTTGCATGTTTTTGTCTTTCTCCCCTGGCAACGTCAATTTCGTTTTTAAATAAAAGCCATTTAAAAGCATCTTTCCCTTTGCCATCAGCCAATGATGACTAAGGCCACATTAGAACAATTGGAGGAAGCTAAGAAAAAGGGGAGGGTTTAAAAGAATGAAGCAAAGCAGAAAACACTGCTATCTTGCAAAAGCCAGGTCTTACAAAACCCCACCTCGGAAAAAAAATACACTTTATACCCAAAAAAGAAAGGATAAAGAATGAGAGAAGAAAAACACATTTCAAATGGTTCCTAAGTGAGGAGGAAAAACTGCATTGTTTGGAACAAATGCTGACTCCCTGGGATGCAGTCCTTAGACAACTGGCTGTCTGCAGGAGACATCTGTGAAGCCTGACCTTATGACCCCGGAAAGAATGCTCTTAAGGTGGGGGGAACTACCCCTGCCTTTACCCCTACATGGCCTGAAGGACTGCCCAGCCAACACCACAACTCCACAACTACATAACACACAATAAAATACCAAGAGGAAAAAAAACAAAAAGAAAGACAGAAACATAGTAACAAAAAACAAAAAGAGAAGAGATAGAGAGATGAAAAAGACTGACGGGGCCAGGCTTGGGCCAAGGAGGAACGAGAGAGAGCACGGCGTAAGACTTGGTCTGGATTCTGCCCCACAGGCCTCGCTGCCAGTTCCTCTTCTAACCCCCCCATGAGATCGTTTTCATTCTTTATAAGTCAAAAGGAAGCTCCGTTGAAAATGAAAGGTTACACAAGCCAAGCAGCACTGGAGCCCTTGGTAGAGATGGGGGTGGGGGTTCTCCATGCTGCAAGGGCCCTACTGCTATTCAAAGCACCTGCCATGGTGTGGGCGCTCACCCAGGGTCCATTGTTGGGCTGAAATTAGTCGTGCTCCCCTTGGCTCCTGAGGCATGTGTCCCTCCTTGTTTTCACCAGCACAGATACGTGCTACCATGGGTGGATGGATGCTAGCCCGTCCAACCATTGCCAGTGGCTGGGGGCCTTTGACCTTCCTTTTTCTCTCCTCTTCTCGTTCACACATTCACCCTCTCCTTGACTCTTCTTTCTCACATCCCTCAGTAAGTTCAATCCTAAATCACCCTTCTCCTGCTCCAGTGTGCCTACCATGCAGCCTCCCACTCTCTGCTGCCTGTCTCTGGTTATGCTTATTGTTTCAAGCAATATGTGCCCTCATTACCCGTGGTTAGATTTTAAGGGCTTTCCTCTTTGATTTTGGCCTCCTGGGGCGTGAGTGTTGGGCTGGTGGTGAGATGTGGGCTGCCCCTGCTCCCAAGCCATGTCTCAGCGAGAGGCTTAGGGGTAAGGCTGGGAGGCTACGGTAGTGCTGCGGCTCCTGCTACAGACACTCGCTGGTGGGTATGGCTGGTGCAAGGAGGGGTTCGATGCGAGGGGAAAATTTGAAAAGTCAATAATGAAGAAGAAGAAAGAGCAGAAACAAAAGCGATGAAGACGGCGTCCAGGCTTCAGAAAGCTGAGTGCCATGCAGCCCAGTTAATTAATAGCATTAGAGGATTGTGTATTTGTTGTTGTTTTTTGTCCTCTGCCGAGCTGGATCTTAAAGGCTGCATATGATCTTGCCAGGCGTTGTGATTTAGAGCTCAGTGTGGTGTTAGGCACATCCTGGTCGTAACAGTTTTTTCTTGGGAGGTTATGTTGTTTTGTCAGCTACGGAAAATAGTGTGATTGTTGTCAGCACTCCAGTAACAACAGAATTAGATTATGGTTGGTAGGACATTGTTGTCCACCTGCTACCTCCAGTTAGCAACAGATAAAGCAAACTAGTGTGTTTAGATAGCCTTTAAACGCCTAATTAAAGAGACTTTATTTGCCAGGAATGCTTGGGCAGTTCAATGAAATAGAGTGGCTATACATTTAAGCAAGGGCCTCCAATATTTCACAGGCGTAATGGGATTCTCATCTAACCTTAGCTTGCCAAGGCATTATCAATTAGATCCTGAAAATCCAAATGAGTGGTAGGATAGGCTTCTAATGATCTGACCTGCTGAATTTACATTGGCTGTATTGATGTAATGGCTCATCAAAACATTTCAGGCACACCCATTAAAGAGCATTAGGAGATGCATACTGCTTCCAATTATATTTTACCATTCAATTCATTAAATGGTCCACTGTTGAATTATTAGGTGATATTGAAAGGTGCCTAAGCTTCACGTGTGGTTTTTGTGGTCTTCAAAATGAAAATGAAAGTGTTCTGTGGTCCAATGATGGACAACAGGTGCTGAAGATTGGCTTATGAAGGCCTCTAGTAAAGCACTATCTAATTGATCTGATAGTTACCATGAGAGCACTCCAGCACCGTACATCTGTTTATCAGCTGACTCACTACTCATTCACTACTCAGTCACTACTCATTCACTACTCAGTCACAGCTTAATGGGTGTTTGGATGATGATAAAAACAGACAAGGTTTGTAAAGAGAATCTCCTCTCCAGTTTGCTGTTGTAAGGCAGTGCTAATGTGAGCGAATGTACTGCACCACTACATGGTATATGTGCATCTGTGCCAGTGTGTTGTGTGTATTGAGTGGAGACATAAAATGCCTGTGGTTAATGTACGCATGTGTATGTGTGTCGGTGTGTCCATGTTTGTGTGTGCGTGTGTGTTTGTAGCATACAAAAGACTATGGAGAGGAAGGAATCAGCAAGAGGAGAGACAAAAGCTGCTATCAACTAACAGAGTTCCTAACAAGGCTGATTAATTTATGAGGGCAAACTGTACTGCCAAGTGGGGGTGGGGGACAGAGAGAGGTAGAGGTAGAGATAGAGAGATTATGAGGGAGAGAGAGAGAGAGAGAGAGAGAGAGAGAGAGAGAGAGAGAGAGAGAGAGAGAGAGAGAGAGAGAGAGAGAGAGAGAGAGAGAGAGAGAGAGAGAGAGAGAGAG